>JAQQRT010005841.1:0-18693 GCA_028454225.1 Lasioglossum leucozonium | reverse complement strand
CCCCCCCCCCGTGATCGCCCCTGTCAAGGGGGGGATTCATTTTCAGAATCTGACCTGCCGGGTAACCCCCTACAGCCCTCAGATCCTAAAAATTTCAATAGTAAGTGATACATTATTCCATTTTCTTTCCTGATTCAAATTTCCCGAGATACTTGATTACATTTATTATAGTCAAATGCTGTCTCTTTCCCCTTCATTTCCCTTTATGGGAAATTTATAAATTCCATTTCCACATATTCTTTTTAGGTTCCTAAACCCAGACCACGTTATTATAGAGGTTGGTCCTCCTCCCAAGCCAGCCATTCAGAACAGGCTCCCCGCTCCGGTGCAAAATCCACCGGCCTACGGTATGGGGTCCTGGACAATCATCTTGTCGTCCAGGACATACTTACAGACGGACAATGCCTTGCAATGCCCGCCTGCATCCCACACTCCGTTAGCACACGCGGAGCGTGTCCCAGGGTCCACCACGAGGAGGTGGTTTGAGAGGACTTCTAAGCCTATGACATCCCTCAAATAGAGAGAACGGACCGACAGTGGCTCAGAGCCACCACTGTAGACGCCATAGACCCTAAGACCCCCCCTCCCCCACCATCTAGCCGCAACTAATTCTGATCGAATTCTGAGAATTTTATTCAGCATTGAAATGGTGTAATGGATACATAGAATTCATTATTTCGAAAAAAGCATCAATGCGTTTATCAAAATTGTACGTTCTTTTAAATAAAAATTCGGCAATATAATTAGTACAATGATAGTCACGTATGCCATAGCGAGGAATGCTGGCTCTTAGATCTCTCCACAATCTTTCAATATTTTGTGTATGAACTTGTGTATGGCAGCCTTATGTTGCCACGGAACGTGGAAGAATACGTAAAATTCAATACAGTATTAGCAATAGTTTTTTGCAAATATCTCGAAAACTAATTGTAAGAGCGAGCGCCGGGTTGTTGTAATGACAAAAGTTGTTCAGAACCTTGTCCTCGACAACATATGTCAAGGTCAAGGTCATCGGAGCTGCCTCCCCTAAACGTAAGTATTACCGTAATATTGTCATCATAACTATCATCATCTGTGTTCTCTTGGAAAGCAGACAATGAAGCATCTGATTCCAACGTGGCTGATTCATCAGGCATGCAGTTACCACTATGTATACTACGATTCAAACTTAATAATATATTTTTTCGAATTGCAAGACGCACCGCTTTTACCGAAGGATGACGATTATAAGTGCCACCGTGCATTCGAAGAACGGAAAAAAAGTTTTCTATACAATTGCTATTTAAGCGTGAAGTTATAAGGAACATGGTACCTTCTTCTTTTAAATCGTTCCACAACTACAAGGTGGCATTTATAGATTGCCGTAATCCCAAAAAACATGGAGGTGTTTTATGACCGTTAGGTGTAATTACAAACCAATTGTTCATGTTGGTAACATGACAATTAAATGCTGTTCAATATCATTAAAACGCGAAATAGCACGCTTCATGGGATTTGGATCACTGGCAGATAGACTATTTAAATTGTCAAACAAATCATTAAGCGTTTCAAAGAAATTAGCTGTGTGTTGTACAGTATTTGTATTAATGCTACCAGTAATTGAAGCGGTAAACATAGCAAATGACACTCTTTTGCTAAAAACTTGAAGAGCAAGCTTACACTTCATTTTATCAAACGAATTTGGAAAAACATGTTTTTCGGATAATTTGTAAGCTGCTCGCGTACTCTTATCTTTCTCTAAATTCCAGAGAAGTCCTACATCGCGCCACGAAACTATACAATTATTAATAGAAAAATCATAGTTTAATAAATAATTTCTAATGCTCTTGAATGAATGTAAATAATCAAAAATGTAATAAATTTTTTCACCATTTCTTATAAAAAATGGCTTTTCAACAGAAACTCATTCATCTGATACGCTTTGTGTTCCGTCTCTGACGGAACGCCGATTGCCGATTGGAAGGCGATGGGACGAATACGACGAAACAGGACGCGAACAGTTACAACCACTTTATTGACACGAACTATATACACTATTTACACTGCGCTTGTGCGCGGATGCATTTACAAAAATGCGTACGTGCGGCGTGATCGCAACTGGGCCATGAGTATACAGGTGCAGGTTCGAGTTTGCCAGTGGCAACTTTGTCCGTTCGTATGTGTCCTTGTCGAATTTCGAACTCAACTCATCCGTGCCGGTGCGCGAGGGTATTTATCGGTTCCCCCGGACGAGGCAGCGGGGAGTCGCGGGGAACGCGTTGCCGAGCGGCTCGGCAACGGCCGCTCGCGTTTTGAACTCGCGTTCGAATTCGCGAGAGGCCGTTTTCGCCGGGAGACGAATCGGTCGCAGCCGACGACGGATAATAATCGCTCGCGCGCGCTATATTGTTTGGGGACGTGGCGGTCCTGGCGGTCGTCCGGTAGAGTGATGCCCACTTGGACGCAGACCTATTGGACGCGTCCCGATTGGACGCGTTCCTTTTGGCCGCCGGGCCGATTGGACGGTCCCGATTGGACGCGTTCCTTTTGGACGCCGGGCCGATTGGACGCGTTCCTTTTGGACAGAAAAGATGAGGGGGGGGGGGGGTTAAATTAGAACAGGGGTGTATTGTATAATGAAAAGGCGAGGGTGGTCCATCCTTGGCAGAACCGTTTAAATTTTCCGTTTACGATGCACGGTTTGTGAGATATGATGATTTGAAGTTAGACAGCAAGGGTGGAGAGGGAAGAAAAAGGGTGGAGGACCAACTTCTGAATATGCCTCATTGGGTTCGAGCAGGGCGGTATCCCTTCGATAAAGCCTTTAAAAATTTCGTTATTTTTTTGCTAGGATGCACGGTTTAGGAGATACAGCGATTTCAAAATTCGGCTACTTCACCAAGGTGGTTTCGACGCCTGGCTGACCATCTATTGAAATAACACTTAATGATAGTATTCATGTTTAACCCTGGTCTAACCCAGCCCAACTATTGATTACCTTTAATTTTTTGAATACCTCTGCTCCTTGATCTAACTCAGACCAACTATTATGCCACAGTCCAAAAAGGAAGCGTCCAAACGGCCCGGTGTCCAAAAGGAACGCGTCCAATCGGCCCGGTGTCCAAAAGGAACGCGTCCAATCGGGACCGTCCAATCGGTCTGCCTCCAAGTGGGACACCCCCGTTCGGTCGATACCCTCGAGGTTGTCGGGCGCAGCCGACGGTTGGGCCCGAACATTCCGCCCGCCTCAGCTCCGCTGATATTAAACTCAACCCCATCGGGGGGGGGGGGGGGGGCTCCCCGCCCGCCGTGATGTACGCAGCGTGTTCACGGGTAATCGGATGAGCTGCACGATCGGCCGTTTAAACTTTCCGCCGGCTGTACGGACGGTGACGACGAGGACGCAGCTGTCCGCGCCCGGGTGGAGGGTTCGACGCGAGCAAGTCGCCAAACCGCAGGTGGGGCGTTGGGATCTCGGATCACCACCAACTCTCCGGGGCGGAGGCTGGTCTCCGGGCGCCACCACTTGCTCCGCTCCTGCAACGTATGCAGGTACTCCCGCTGCCACTGCCGCCAAAAGTCCGCGCGCATGTGCTCAACCGCCTGCCATCGGGATAGGGGGGTCGTCGCGGTGTCCGCCAGGCGTTCTCCAGGTAGGGTGAGGAGAGGGGCTCCGGTCAAAAAATGCCCTGGAGTGAGGGCCGCGTAATCCTCCGGGTCCCTTGAGAGCGGGGTGAGGGGGCGGGAGTTAAGGCATGCCTCGATTGCGCACAACAGAGTCGCAACTTCCTCGAAGGTGAGGGTGTGCGAGCCCACGACTCGCACTAGGTGGCGTTTTACCGCCTTGACTCCCGCTTCCCAGAGTCCCCCGAAGTGCGGTGCACCGGGCGGTGAGAAGTGCCACGCAATGTCCGCTTGCCCAAGAAACGAGGCGACCTGGGAGGAAAGAAAGGCACTGCGGCTCATTGACGCGATCGTCGGCCTCGTCGGAAGATGAACTTGCGCAGCGCAGCCAAGAAGCCCATGGTGGAGCAGTCGCTCACCAGCTCCAAATGCACGGCGCGTGTCGCGAAGCAAACGAAAACGGCGATGTATGTCTTCTGGGACTTGTAACCCCGTCCCTTGCCCGTGCGGGTCCAGAGGGGGCCCGCATAATTCACTCCGACGTGGGAGAAGGGACGGGAGGGTTGCACTCTCGCGCGTGGCAAGGAAGCCATTAGTTGAGAGGCCGGAGTCGCGCGGTGGCGGGCACAGATCACGCACCTCCACAATACCTTCCGCACGAGCTCGCGGGCTCCCACCGGCCAGTACGTCCTCCTCAGCACGCCCAGCGTGAGTTGCGGCCCTCCGTAAAGGGTGATTGCATGCACGGACTCAACAAGGAGCTCCACCAGGGGGTGCTTCGGCAGGATGACCGGGTGCACCTCGTCGTAGGGGAGGGACGATCGCGCGAGTCTTCCCCCCACCCGCAGCAACCCTTCCGCGTCGATGAACGGGTTCAACCGTCTGAAGGAGGAAGTTCGTCCGACAAACTGTCGTTGCGTGACGCGTGTCATTTCGGACTGGAACGCGGTGCGTTGCAGCCACCGGAACCACAACGACATTGAACGGCGTATCGCGGAGGAGAGGTCGTAAAGTATCGACGTGCCCGTTTTCCGCCGGAAGGCCGCGACGAACCGAAGGCAACACGCGGTAACCCGCAGGAGTTTCGGCCACGTGGAGACGCTGTCGGGGAGGGGGGCCAAGGGGCTCTCCTCCACGTCGTGAAGCCTCGTGAGTTGTGATCGCACCTCGAGGGTCGGTACCTCCTGGGGGGGGGGTATACGGGCTTGCGGCCAGCCGGATCGCAGCAGTTCACCGGCGAGGAGACCGCGAGAGGCGCAGTCGACAGGATTTTCGGCGATTCCAACATGCCGCCAAGGTATACCCGGAAGAGTGTCGTGTATAAATCCGACGCGGTTGGCCACGAACACGGTCCACGTGGATGGAGTCTGGGCCAGCCACGCGAGCACTACCTGTGAGTCCGTCCACGCACAGAGCTCGAGGTGTTCCGCGAGGGTCTCGTCGGCGACTCGGCGTAACAACTTTGCCAGCAGAGCGGCCGCGCACAGCTCCAAGCGGGGAATGCTGACGGTTTTTAGAGGGGCAACGTTGGTACGCGAGGCAACGAGAGTGACCCGTGTCTCTCCGGAATTGTCAGGTGGTGATCGCGAGACCAGGTAAACGACCGCCCCGTAAGCACACGATGACGCGTCCGCAAACCCGTGCAGCTTGTACCGATCGTCGTCCCGCGGCGTTTGGCGCACCCCCAGACACCGGGGGATGCGTGCCCTGCGCAGCGTGGGCAGATCGGAAGTGATAGCGCTCCAGATCGAGCTGAGCTCGGACGAAATTGGCTCATCCCATTCGGACCTTCTCAGCCACAGTTCCTGGAGCATGATTTTGGCCTTGACTACTACCGGAGCTGCCCAGCCCAGCGGGTCGTACAGTCGCGCTATAATGGACAGCACTGCCCTCTTCGTGGCCGGCGAACCGCTGTTGAGATCGACTGAAAACCCGAACGAATCCGATTCGGGGCTCCAGTCCACCCCCAACACAGGGTGGTTGATGGAGGAGCCCCGAAGCAGGTTCACAGCCTGCGTTTCATGCCCCTCCGGCAGCACCAACGGGGTACTAGCTGCCCATTTGGCGAGTTCGAAACCCCCGCGAATCATGAGCTGCGTGAGCTCGTCTCGACACAACACTGCCTCGGCCACAGAGTCGGCCCCAAAGAGGGCGTCGTCCTCGTAGAAGTTCCTGCGGAGGACCGGGCATGCTCGAGGGAACGCACTTTCCTCGTCTTTTGCGAGCTCCTGCAAAACCCGCTGGGCCAAGTACGGGGCGCACGTGATCCCGTACGCCACGGTGGAGAGTCGGAACGCCGACGGTTCGCGTTGGGGCTGGCGTCGCCACACTATACGCTGAAGATCAGCGTCGTCGTCGTGCACTCGAATCTGCCGCAACATCTTCGCAATATCGGCCTTGAGCGCGAACACAGGGAGCCGCCAACGGAGTAGTACCGCGAAGATTTCCAGCTGTAACTTGGGGTCCGGTAGTAGAAGGTCGTTCAGCGATCTCCCGTTGGAAGTGGGGCTGGACGCGTTGAATACGACTCGAACCTTGGGGGGACCATCCCCTGATTGTTTCACCACCGGATGGTGGGGTAAATACACGACCTGGGTCTGGGGGGACGAGATCTCCGCCTCCTCCATGTAATCAAGACCCTCGTATTCCTCCAGGAACGCGCGGTATGCCGCTTCCAACGGGGGGTCGCGGTGGAGTCGCCGCTCGACTCCTCGCAATACATGAATCACTCGCTCGATGGACGCTCCGAGGGGCAGAGGACGATCGGCTCGGAGGGGGAGTCGTACAATGTAACGTCCATCCGCCCGCCGTGACACAGTGGCCTCGAAGTGCTCTTCGCACTTTCTCTCATCGGGAGAGAGGGTGGAGTTGGGAGACGGTTCCTCAATCTCCCAGAAAACCCGCAGCTGCTGCTGGAGTTCGTCGTCTGCACGACAGTGAAGGGAGGTGGTTAAGGCGCGGGTACTGGTACCCCGTGCGAGTAAGGGGCCGGAGATGACCCATCCGAACCTCGAACCCGTGCCTCGGACCAGTAGGTGGACACGTGCGGTCGCTCTACCTACTGACGCGTCCCCGGCTCCCGTTACCGTAGTAGTAGTAGTAGTAGTAGTAGTAGATCGCTTAGTCGGGGAGGGCGGCCGTGCCGCCCCCGCTTCCTTATGGCACACCGGGTAACCCAGTTTCACAAACGGCGCTACCGACTCTCGGCCCATTTTGGGTTGCAATTTTCCCTTCTTTCAGACATTTCTCTGTTTTATATAGCCCGGGCCGCTTTCAGAGAAGATGACCTACTAGAAGGGGGCGGTCATCATTGGTGGACAGGCCATGCTACCTAGTTTGGTCAGTTTTTGAGCTTTTTACGGCTCGGTGTATGAAAGTTGGGCCTGTTCCACCTTCAGACCCGCAGGGTGTCTCGCCTGCCCTTTTGACCCCCCCCACTTCACCATATTCCCTGATTGAATGCGTCAAAATTTTGAATGCCTTTCCCTACTCTGATTCCAGATACCCCGGAATCTTACCCACTCCCTACCCTGAAACCTCTGGATTAGGTCCAAAACCTATTGTAATGCTTCTAGAGGGGACGAGAGATATAAAATTGATTATATTTTATAGATTATCTATACTAAACTTGAATTTACTCTAACTCTCTCAGTATATAGGGTCAACAAAACAAAGGTCCGCGTGATCACATTCGTTGGGAGGAAGCTATTTACAACTTGGGGTCCGATCTGACTTCATCGAAATCTCTTACGAGATATCGATTCCATTCAGTCTTTCCTTGCCGAGCCTGCCGCGCTTTGGGTAAGAGAGGACATGACACAACTTCTCCGAAATCGTTTCTATCAAGAAATTCGATATCAGATACATCGAGCACTCCTCCCCGGGTGGGTTTGACGCATTCCAGGAAATATAGCTGATAATTTGGATGTGACCATCATCCTCAGGACGCAACCGACGTTCAGCAAATAGCTCCGTCCGTCAAGCCTGTCCCTTCAAGGTTTGTTTTTCCATTGGTTAATAGGAAGATAGCAGTTCAGCAACCTTCTCTAAAAAGTGGGGGAGCCAGGTCTCCTCATCCACACTTTGTCGTAAGATTCAGTTACCTACTGTTACCTCCTTCCTTATTCAGAGATGCATGGTTATCCTATCACAACCCTGGCTGTCTCTATTCTACATGTCTGTTCGATTGCCCCTAGATTACTAAATAAGGCCTAAGCTGCTTCAACCTCCTCGTCAGGGTGATACTGCCTGCGACCGTGTTGTTATCAGCCACGATCGCGGTCTATGACCGGTCTGGCCTTCCCAATCACGAACCAGGTTCGCAGCCTTTCGGAGGTTGTTGTTTATCCATTTTTGTTGCCTATCGGGGATGGCTGTGACAGCACCTTACCCTTTACCCTTTTCTTTCTCCGACATTCCGCGTGATTTGGGCGGTGACTACCCGGTCACCTAATTTATACCAGGCCTAGATTTTCCCTTTATCTACGCCCGGTGTAGTTTCAATACCTTTATTTCAGCAATGTCTCCTGAGTCTGCCCATCCTGAAGGATGGGGGAGCCCAGTCTCCTCATCCGCATCCTGCCGACAGGTGTGCAGATCAGTTTCTAGACATTGACATCCTTTTTATGTTAGATGTCCATTTATCTTCATCGTTTATATCGGTTGGAGAGATGCCGATGCTATTTACATAACTTGTTGCTGTCTCTCTAGTACCTTTGCCAGTTCATTCTCCTCATCTGAGTGACCCCCTGCGGTCGCATCGGAGGCACGTTTGCCTACAGCCAGGAGCTGCACTAGCCCTCCGGTGTCGAGCCAGACGCGGACGCGTCCCTCGAGGAACGCATCGAGCTCGCCATACGTGGAGGGGTCGTGGAACGCACCGAGGGAGAGTTCCCATTCTTCCCCGGATTTCCGGTCAAGATTCCGGAGAACCAGCAGATGATGGACGAGCAGATCGTCCCATTGATCGACGGGGCAGCCTAAATTGCCCAGTTGAGCCAGGAATTCGGCGAAGCGGTCGCGAGCCTGTTAAGGCCTTCTCCGTTCTCGTCGGTCAGCGGCGCGAAGGACAGTAATTCTCCCACCAGAGCACCGACTACCATGCGCCGATTGACCATGCGGGTGCGAAATTCGCGGCGGTCACCTTGACGTGGGCGATCACGGACGCGGCCCTCCCTTCCAACGCACCCTTGAGGTAATATAGCCGCTGCACGTCGTCAAGAGACGGGCTTCGCACGACGAGGGACGTGAACAGGTCCGCGAAAGTCGGCCACGCGCTTTAACGCCCGTCGAACTTCGGGACCTCGATTCGCGGAAGCTTCGTGCTCCCCGATGAGCACGCGGAAGCCTCGCCCGCAGGGGGCGCGCCTTCCGGAATTTTCGAAGATTTCCGTTTGCGGCGGCGCCCGGTCAGGCTCCGCTCAAAATCTCCGTCGCGATCCGACGGCAGCAATCACACGGCCTCAAGATGTCCGTTCGGTCTGGGAGTGAGTCTCCCAACGTAAATTAAGTTTAATAAAGTGCAGTGTTTCAACATTTCAAGAATTTGTGGATATATGTGAGAACAGTTTATAAGTGAAAGGGCATTGACCCCTTCTACTCGATAATGCCATAGGGCGGATATAAGAAATGCCCTTGTGGATTTTAACGAGTAGGTAGGTTCAATGTCGTTCAACGATATATTTAACATTTTCACCTCGCCGGGGCCCCAAATGAGAACCAAGGTATGCATGCGTTTGTCACTTGATACGGGACTGTCGCGCGCCTTTGTGACATATGCAACGTACACTTTTGTCAGAAGTTTTGCAGCATTTTAGGCGGATTTTTAATTGTTAATAACTAAATAACGAAGCCGAAATTGAAATTTTTTTATTCTTCATTTTCGTCTTATATTATCGTCGAGAACCACCCCTTAAAATTTCTCCCACCTGTAGCTAAACACCCTGTATAAAACGGGAGAAGTGTAGTGCATTGTCATGCATAATTGTTGCTCCTTTTTCGAAAAAATTCGCCACGATTTGGGTTTAAATAAAATAAGCATAACAAATGTTAATAAATACCCGGATATTCTTTTAGAAATTGCTTTCTTCAAACATGTATCATCGATATTGCCTGAAGAAATCTTATTTTGCAACCGATTTATTGCTTTACACTTTGCCCGCCATTGCAAACGAAGAATATTATATTTTTTCTTCTCTTGCTCTAATTGCATTTGCGTTTCCATTAGCTGCTGTTCCAAATCATTGCAGCTTTGTATTGATGAAATGTCATCTTGTACAGACATAGAGTCTGATTTAGTGCTAAAACTATTATTATTTATATCGGACGAATCAAAAATTTCCGGTACGGCATCTTTGCGCAGTCTACCCGACGCGTGAAAACAATTTGTAGAAAAATGTTGACTGCACACATATTTTTGTTTTAAGTTTTGATCAAACATTTCCATTTCCACCCAATCATCTAAACCACAGTTAATCAGCCACGTTATGCACCTATCACTATCTCTAGTTGGAAAGGAGTGAAAAGAGTTGACTCTATTACGGTTTGTTGAATCACAAAACGGATAGACACATTTTTTATAATGCGTTTTATTATTGTCTGAATTCATTGTATGCGAAAGTAGAATAATAGCAAAGCGATTAGATAGAAAGTAAGCAAATAAATTAAGAAACACTCGCTTTCTATAAAAGTAAATGCGATATTTACTAAACGTATGCAATATCAAATAATATACCGGGTGGTTCACGAGAAACAGGCCACCTAAATAGCTCCGTTAGCATTAGAGATCGAAGAAAATGTTAGAGAGAAAAGTTGTACTGTTAAAGGGGGCAAATATGGTGATATAAAAAAATGTTCCGATTGTAGTTGTTTTCAAGGTTTTTTGACGGTCATCGATGATCTTTAAATTGCACCATATATTTTTAAATTCATAGTGTTGTAACTGATGGCAAGACGAGTTCAATGATGTAGTACACTATGACCTTCAAATGACCTTGAACCAGAAAATAGGTATAGTTTGACTACTACTCGTAAAAAAATATATTGTATCTATGGAAAAATAGAAGATTGGTTCCAGTCCTAAAAATTCAGCAAAAATAAGACAATAAACCATGAGTTTTCACGTTAGGATCTTAAACATTTTATCTCATAAAAATTGCACGTGGAGTATAGAAAGTAAATTATCATTTGAAAAAGAAAAAACATCACTAATTCATGATCACAGAAATTAGGCAAAATGATATGAATTATGTATGTATACAATCACAAATGAATTTCCCTATATTTCATGTTGCGTTCGATATAATGACAAATGGTTATATTAACAGTAATTATAATATTAACATAGAAAAAGATAATGATAATAACAGTTAGAAAATTTCTAGTAGAAATGTCTTAGTTATCGTCTTGCGGTGAAGGAATTGAGTGTACTATGTCGTTTTAGCCCGATCAGCCGTAAAACGTTTCTGACACATTTTGGTTACATTTGGCTCGGCCGACTTACTTCTGAGACGATATCGTAGGGTAAGAAAATTTATAAAATAAAGGTTTCAAAACTATAACCTACCATTTATTTTTAACTATGTAATAATCAATGTTACTTTCATAGAATATTTTTAGAACTAATGAGAAAACCGATCCCGCGAAACCAGCCGTAGCGAGACTGTACTGGAAACAGACACACGCTGAGTTATTTATTTTTCTGTATACCACGTCTCCCGCACCGACCACTTCCTCTAAACACAAGTACGAACCCGTTTCGACGAGCTTATTCCCTGGCAAAATATAAAATACGGATGAGACGTCCCACCGGCGAGGAAGGATTGTTACAACACAAAAAAACAAGAAAAAAAACCATGCTCGGTTTATAAAAGCAAAGGACTGCTGGACAGGTATCATCCAGAGGAAGCATGTTGGTATAAATTACCAAATGGAAAAAATATAAAAAAAAATGAGCAAATTAGACTAAGCAATAATTTAGAAATTGAGGAAAGCGTTTCCTGTTCACAAGAGAAAAACGAATAGTAACCCCACTTATCAGATTAAAAGTCAAGGTTGGCAATATCCATGGAGTGGCTATTTATGACTCTGGTGCAAATGTGTCTCTGATCAACCTGGCATTTGTACGAAGATTAGGCTTGGAGAAAAAGATAAGTGGGGCAAAAGCAATAAAAACAATTGCAGGAATCACAAAAGCAGTGGGGTTAATAGAAATTCCATTGGAAATCTTTGATAAATCAAATTTATCATTTACAGATGATTTTCTCTTAGGTTTAGATATTATAAAAAAATTTTAATTAAATCAAGATGAAAAACTAAGAATTTCAATAAAAAAAGAAAATGAGAAAGAAATAAATAACATCATTATGAACAAAAACAAGAAAGAAATAGAAATGAACATGGAGTTGATCCAAAAAAACCAAAAATAAAGTTAACAAAAAATAAATACGTTGCAAAACGACCATATAAATGCTCCTTAGAACACAAGAAAGAAATAGATAATCAAGTAAAGAGTCTATTAAAAGCTGGTTTGATTGAACAATCAACCAGTCCTTATGCTTCTCCAGTTACTCTTGTATTGAAGAGAGAGAAGGAAAAAAATCCAGGTTATGCATTGACTACCGAGAGCTGAATAAAATTGTGGTTCCAGAAAGCCAACCATTTCCGATAATTGACGATCTAATGCTGGCGGCACGTAATTGTGTAATATTTACAAAACTAGATGTGAATTCGGCGTTTTGGTCGATTCCGATCAGAGAAAAAGATAGATATAAAACGGCATTTATAACGCATAATGGACATTGGCAGTGGTCATGCCTTCCGTTCGGGTTAAGGTCTTCACCAGCAATATTCCAGAGAATATTGGGTGGGATACTATTTAAGGAAAATCTAAATAGTTTCGCTATGAATTATATCGATGATATATTAATATTTTCGAAGAACATGAAAGAACATGCTAAACATGTAAACAAAACATTAACAGTTCTCAAAGAAGCAGGTTTCAAGCTGAATAGAAAAAAATGTTCATTTGCAAAAAACAAGGTGACTTATCTGGGGCATGAAATTGGAAATAATGAGATTAAACCGATAGAAGACAACCTTATAGCAATAAAGAAATTTCCGGTACCGAAAAACCAGAAAAATATTCGTCAATTTCTAGGAAAAATTAATTTTAACATTAAATTTATTCCGAATGCAGCAGTGAAATTAGAACCACTGCATAATTTATTGAGGAAAAATATCCCTTTTCAATGGTCACCTGAATGCAATAGAAGCTTTGAAGAAATAAAAAATTACTTATGTTCAGCCCCAATATTAGCGATTTTTGATCCGAATCTCCCTATATACATTTTCACGGACGCGTCAACAGAGGGAATTGGAGCTATTCTGAAACAACCACAGAAGAATAATTTGATAAAACCAGTATTCTATTTCTCTAAAAAGTTAACGCTATCACAAAAAAAACGGGCAATATATTTGGAATGCCTTGCAGTAAAAGAGGCCATTCTGTATTGGCAATATTCTTTAATGGGAAAAAAGTTTACGATATTTACAGATCACAAACCAATGGAAAACTTTAATATAAAAAACTGCAAAGATCCTGAACTACTGATGATTTTGAATTATATATCAAATTTCACTTTTGAAGTGAAATACAACCCCGCAGCATAGAATACAGAAGCTGACTGTTTATCAAGAAATGCAGTGTTAGAAGAGAGAAAAAAATGTAAATCGGTGATAAAAATGGTAAATTTTGTCACTTTAGATGAAATAGTGAAAGATCAAGAAAAGTTAAACCTGAAAAATGAAGATTGCCAAGAAAAAAATAAGGTCTACCACAGAAATATGAATAACAAAGAAAACATTTGGATCTCAGAAAACCGGTGTACAGCTGATAAGAAGACTGCATCAGGAAAACCACATGGGTGTCAAACGATTTAACGCCAGGATATTATTTTAAGAATATGCATAAACATTGTTTGGGAACCCGGGACGAAATTGATGTGGGAAGTGGACTGTATGGAAAACAAATAATAAGGATCGGGTGCAAACACAGACGGGAGTTCGGGATAGGGAATCGTGGAAGAACCGGTTACCGAGTTGAACTCACTAGAAATGCGACAAACGTTGGTATTTTTTAATAAATTGCACTCGCGTATACAACAATATCGTGTGAATACAGGATAGCAACGGGGAGCACACGGGTGATCGAAACAAAGACTGTGTGACTCAGCTATAGGTATGCGACGTGCGATGTAATCGTGATGACCGTTCGAACGAATCTCTTTTCGTTTAAACGCGAGCGATTAACGGTGATCCTCGGTAGACGCGTCATGGCTCATCGCTAGCGCCTTTCCGGGAATTGTCAAAAACAAGGAGCACCGCGCACGGCTGATACGCATGAGCGTATGTTCGTGGGACGCGGAACGCGGGGTGCTCCTCCGGGCCGATCGCTCGCTTGCGACAACTTACAAACTAACTTACTCTAACTTAAACAAACATATAAAAACATTTTGTAGGGCTTGTGACACATGCATTAAAAATAAAGTTCGATTTGGAAACTATAAACAATCGTTGTCACAGCTGGGACCAGCAGGAAAACCGTTTCAAATAGTATCATTGGATACAGTAGGCGGATTTGGAGGAAACAAATCACAAAAAAAATATTTACACTTAGTGGTGGACCACTTTACGAAATACGCATTCATTTTAACATCTAGCACCCAAACAGGGAAAGATTTTATAAAATTAGTCAAGAAAATTGAAAAAAAAGGAAATATAGAAATTCTCTTAACGGACCAATATGCAGGAATTAATTCAAACGAATTTAAAAATTATTTAAAATCAAGAAAAATAACGTGTGTTTTTACAGCAGTAGACTGACCCTTTGCTAATGGGCAGAATGAGAGAACAAATCAAACTTTAACTAATGTAATTCGCTGTAAAATATACGAAAATAAACAAAAGGCTTGGAGTGTGGTGGCAGAAAAATGCGTGGAGAATTATAATAATACAGTACACAGTACAACAAAATTCACACCTGAATACTTATTATGTGGAATAGATAAGTCATTTGCACCTCCAGAACTTAACAAAAATAATCTTGAAAACTTAGAAGAAAACAGAAGAATAGCACTGGAAAACTTAAGGAAAATACATGAACAGAATAAAATATACTATGACAAAGGGTTAAAGCCTACTGTTTATGAAGAAGGAGATTTAGTGTATATACAAAACAGTAGTAAAGTAAATCGCAACAAAATGCATCCAATAAGAATAGGCCCGTTCAAGATTAGAAAGAAAATATCAAATCTACTATACATAGTAGAATCTGGTTTGAAAAAGAAAGAATCTAATATCTTTCATGCCAGCAAAATGATTCCATATCTTCCCCTTCTGGACTGAAACTTCCAATCTCGGGGGGAGGGGGGATGTAAGTTTGAACATCAAGAACAAACTACCGTCACGACAGATGCATCGATCGAACGGTGATCTGTTGTGCCGACGAGAGATAACGAGAGACTAAATAGACGTAAATTATAATAACGAAGTTGTGAGCAAAATTGTTGATTCAGGTTCGTATAATATAAGTAGGAAAGTAGCGTATCTTATGTTAATTGTATAATCCAACCTTTGTAAATAAACTTCAGTTGTGTTTTACAAAGCATCAACCCTCAACTTCGAAAAACCCACGCCTAACCTCTACAAATAATTAAAGGTTTTTAAAGTTGTTTCAAAGAACAAATTATATAAATATAAAATGAATTGTTTTAAAATCCCGGAAATATCAAGTTTGAAATTGTACCGAGTTTCTAATGTAAGTAAAATACATGTACAGAATCGACGAACCGCTTACGAAATAAACACACGTGTGAAATAAAGGTAGAGCGTTGTCGGATGATATCAATAGACGAACTGTGAACGATCAGCTGGGCGCGTCGATCCACCGCGTCCGCTTCCCCCCGCCGCGCCCGCGAGGCACGAGCTGCTCGATCTACCCGTGGCGCTCACGGGAAACGAGGGGCACGGAGCGGGAACGATCGCGCGCCGAACTGGTCGATAGATCGATGTCATTTTATTCCATTTCATATATTATACATTATCGTCGTTTGGTTACGGAAAATATTAAACATGAATCTTTATTCAGTATTATAAATAGAATATATTTTTTAAAAATATACATTAAATGCTTTATGTTTATCATGGAAAAATATTTGTTCCAGAATATGGAAGACATACAACTTTCATATTACGAATGAAATATTGGTTTCAAATATAAAATAAATCTTTGTTTAAATATCGCGTTATTGAATTATTAGCTTGAATTTCGCGATTATCGCAATTTGTATTCGTGGGGAATCCTTCGAAGTTATTATTTCGAGGAGTCCATTGTCCACGACCAAACAAGCAAAAACGGTGTGACTTTCTGGTTACCAGTAAAAGTCACTCGATAAACACGGCCATCCGTTGATCACCGTTTAAAAATAATATTCAATTTAAAGTCGCGTCGCGAAGGTAGAGAAAGAAAGAAAAACAATATAAACACGTTCAACGAGGACAGACGGCTGAGAGAGAGACAGCGCCGCGTCGCGGCCCAGCTGATTCTCTCGCGACGTTCGTCACTGTCTGTCGATCCTTCGTCGGCTCGTCACTTGCTTTTCTGGCGTGCTAGCGAACACTCGCTTACGAGTGTTCCAGCCTATTTTCGGGTCGTGCTATCGAGAACTTGTTTCAAGTTTTCTAGCGTGCGATTGCTTTGCAATCGCAACGATCAACCGAAGCGGAATAGTTCTCGCTGTCCGAGACTGTTCAGCTTCGAAGAAAATTGACCAAGCCAAATTGCAAGAGTAGTCAAATTCAGTTTCCCGAATTTAGACGATTCAAATAGTTCACTGCCGTACAACCATTCGATCCGGGCTGAGCTCGCTACCGAGCTCGCTACAGGACAGTCGAAAAGCGGACTACTGGCAATAGTGACACGATCAAGCGCCGGTATTACCAGCGCTTCGATCATATAAATAGTGCAAGGTTACGACAGCTACTTAGACATATCTAACGCGGCTGTTGTCTCCACGCACAATAAGTGAATTTCGGTGTGAGTGACGCGAGTGCCGTGTTCGTTCCCCGAATTCACTGACAGCCGATCGAGATTCTCTCGAAAGGAATCGTGATTCCGATTTCTTACGGCGACCCGTGTTTCACGGAAGACACTCTTTCCGAGAGCGTTCGTAGCATCCGCCCGGGAAACGCTGTACGTTTCCGCGCGACCGCAGAACACTCTTCCTCTCGGATTGTGATACGGTCAATTCCATACTTTTTAGGAGGAATTTTGATCGGTCCTTCCACAGGTCGTGGTTCGTAAGCCCCTGTTCGTACCGTCACCCTCCACAAGACGAGTGCGTGACGTGCCGGGCTTGGCAGACCCGAACCGTTCAGCCATATAGTCGCACCCTAATACGCCGGCGATACTTTTTAGGAAGCTTGAGCAGGGTCGCGGCTGGCTGGACACACATACGTTATACGCCGTACTACTGTGCGCAGGTAGTAACTTTTGAGCGTGTATGTGGTGAGTTGGACCACGTCTTCCACCGAGGTTTTACAGCAGCGTGACGTATTGAGTCGTGCTTGCGCTGTAGATCGAGGTAGCCGAAGCACGGTGTAATTCGACTGGATTATTGAACTCGGAGCCTTACAACCTCCTTGTGAGATTAACCGGTCACACCCACACTGACACAGGCAGTAGAATCGGTTTAACCGTGCCTACGCCAGTGCGAACCGACGAATTCTCGATTCTCGAAATTCGTCAAAAATATACAGTCCACTAACTCTGCGTTCTGAGCAGATTGGCTGTATTCCCTCTCCACGATAGCGAATACCGCGGTCAGGAGAGTACAGGGAAACAGCGTCACGAACGGATACGTTACGTATCAAACAGGTGTTTAACATCGACGTTCGATTTTATTGTTATCTAGACGCAGACGTCGCTAGACGGAAGAAGGGACCAGACCAGGAGACCCGAGCACCAGCGAACCAAAGGGGATTTTTATTTTTTAAAATAAACGGCCCACCATTGGTGGGTCACTATCAACATAAAAACGCTGTTCGATTAATCACTTCACCACAAAATCCTATTTCCTCATATTCGAGCCACCGTTAGGAAGCGTCGGATTTGTATTATACAGTCCACCTTTTTAACAATCTTTATTCAATACTGGAAGTAAAATGTTTACTTTTGATTTACTTTGAATTCGTGCATGTCGTTTAATTTTTTAATAGAAGTTTATCTCTTCTAATTATATGATTTGAGCCTTTATAAGAGTAAAAAGTAATAAACGTAACATAATAGGTTCGCATGGCTCAGCGAGAAAGCACTTCATTAAGTAAACGGTAAGTCCCCGAGTTCGAATCCCGCCAACTACATAAAAATTTCTGAATTGTAATAAGGTCCTTTCGCAGACAAATTGGAAGAATAGAATAGAAAGTATATATATTGGATAGTTTCTAATTTTTGTTATAACTTTTTTTTAAATATGAAGATTTTATTGAATGTTATTTAAATATTGAATTGTAAGGATTCACCATGTGAATGTCTGAATGTTAGTGTCCATGCAGTGATTCATATCATATGTTTAAATGTTATATATGTTTTTATTGATTTACGCGTTGCGGTTTTGTTAACAAATATACGTTACGATATGATTTTGTTACTAATTGTTAATTTTACTTAGTAATATTTATTATGAATAAGAATATATATTTAACACAATATCTGCTTTGGATTATAATATACATAACTAAACTTTTAACACTATATATAAACGATTTTACATCTTGAAAAGAAAACTATCCATCCGTGTCATGCGCTACATATTTTAACGTCCATCCTCTTAGAGATATCACAGCAGAGAGAGCCGGTCGACCAACCTCGCTAGGTTGCTACGCTAGAGAGAAAATGTTGCTAACCTCATAAAACTTAACACCCTCTCTCAACATTTTTCTCTTTCCCTTTTTTTTCTCAACAAAAAAAAATATCATTCTTCATACTATGTCATTCCTTTTACACATTTATGTATCTCACTCATTCTTTCATTC
>JAQQRT010005838.1:0-20000 GCA_028454225.1 Lasioglossum leucozonium | reverse complement strand
TTCGAGACGAATATTCACGTTTCCTTCCATAGAATTGGCTACATGCATTTTTGTACCGTAGAATGGAAAGTGCAAATGGTTTCTACAGAATTTTGATTGTGCACCTATTTACTACTTATTGTCTAAAACAGATTAAACAGACTAAATTTTCATTGTTCGCACAAGCTGATCAAATACATTATAATTCGTAATCGAAATAAAATCCTCTTTGGTTTGTAGTGTAAGTTATTATATTTAATTTAGCACTTTATCTTTTTAAATTTATGTAAAAGTAAATGCTGGTTCGATTCATTTATA
The DNA here is from genome assembly GCA_028454225.1 of Lasioglossum leucozonium. Taxonomy (NCBI): domain Eukaryota; kingdom Metazoa; phylum Arthropoda; class Insecta; order Hymenoptera; family Halictidae; genus Lasioglossum; species Lasioglossum leucozonium. The sequence goes on along the minus strand of JAQQRT010005838.1, from coordinate 19,703 downwards.
AGTTATTAATCGAATCATTGATTTCTATAGAATACCATGTTTATACTTTATAATTGGTTCTTTCGTGCAACCATGGAAACATTAATGATAACAGAATAACGTTTGTTATAGATGGTTCCATCCCAACATTTCGGGTTTAGAAGCAGAGCGTTTATTAATGGAACGAGGTTATGATAGTTCATTTTTGGCACGACCAAGTTCATCCAACCCTGGTGATTTCACATTATCCGTGAGGTAAAATCATAATTTATACCATACAAATTAAAATATTTTCTTCTTATATTTTGTTCTTCCGCTCAGACGAAATGGTGAAGTAACTCACATCAAAATACAAAACACTGGAGACTTTTATGACCTTTATGGTGGTGAGAAGTTTGCGACATTGTCGGAACTCGTACAATTTTATATGGAAAACGGAGGACAATTGCGTGAAAAAAATGGGGAAATTATCGAACTGAAGTATCCCTTGAACTGTGCGGACCCAACGACCGAAAGGTATTTATTTGACGCAAGAAGGTATAGCTATTGATTCCGTGATAATCGTAATAGTAAGTTTTGTTATGCGACAGAACATTCTTTCTTGTTTCTATTATTCGAAATGCACGCATATAGCATGGTATGTGTTAATAGTAAAATATGGGTAAAGGTGGTTCCATGGCCATTTATCAGCTAAAGAAGCAGAACGTTTAATGCTGGAGCGAGGTAAAAATGGATCGTTTCTGGTTCGTGAATCCCAAAGTAAACCCGGTGACTTCGTATTATCCGTGCGCACAGACGATCGTGTTACACACGTTATAATACGATCTCAGGTTAATTATATTTTCTATTATACGTCGTATACATATAACATCTTTAATACACATTTCTTTTTATTACAAATTATTATCGAAATTCGGGGCATTCTCTTACTGAAACTTAACGAATCTTGTAGGATAATAAATACGATGTTGGAGGAGGCAACAAGTTCGATAGTCTAAGCGATCTGATAGAACATTATAAACGTAATCCAATGGTTGAAACGAGCGGAAGTGTTGTCCATTTAAGGTAAGAACCACAAAACTTTGATAACTCGTATTGTACACAAATATGTATGTGTGTAATATATATATTTTCTATCTGTCAAGGCAACCTTTCAATGCTACTCGTATAAATGCTAGTGGCATTGAAAGCAGAGTAAGACAACTGCACAAAGAAAACGGTTGTTCAAACGGATGGCTATGCTGGAACGGAGCCACTAGCGGCAATGAAGCTGGAATAGGGCGTAATAAAGGAAAAGCTGGTTTCTGGGAAGAATTTGAATCGCTGCAACAATTGGAGTGTCGACACTTATTTTCCAGAAAGGAAGGTTTACGTCCCGAAAACCGTGCAAAAAATCGATACAAAAATATCTTACCATGTAAGATGTTCTTTGTTTTGACTTTATTTGTTTTTGTTTTTTACGCGTACATGTTTATTAAAATATAATTATTTTGTAGTCGATCACACGAGAGTGCGTCTAAAAGATGTCGATCCAAATGTTCTCGGAGCCGACTATATTAATGCTAATTACATTAAGGTAAGTTTCTCTGCACGATTTAATATTTTTATTTGCTTATGCGTATCAAAATTCGTTTGCTCGCTACTTTTATAGAATGAAGAAGGAGACGGACAACCCGGTGGAATCGTTGCCGTCGGTGACGCCGGTGCATTTAACAAATGTTATATTGCAACGCAAGGTTGCCTTCTGAACACAATACCAGACTTCTGGCATATGGTATACCAAGAAAATACTAGAGTAATAGTAATGACCACCAAAGAAATGGAACGAGGAAAGGTATGCTATTTGAAGACATCCGTGTACGAATTACATATTTTAAAGCTATCTACGTATGTATTTTATTTGACTTTATTTTAGAATAAATGCGCCCGTTATTGGCCGGAAGAAGGTGAAGTTGCAGAATATGGTGGTGAATGGAAAGTACGAGCTTTGTCTCGTACTTCAACAGCAGACTATACGTTACGGGAATTTATTTTACATGGAAATAAACCGTGTTTTGCGGAATCTAGGAGGATTTACCATTATCACTTTCAAGTACTTATTATTGAAATGTCATTCTTCGTTCTAGCCATTGCCATGTCTACTGTACTTATGCTGTATAGAAGAAAATAGCGAAATTATTTTAACTGTATTCAAATTTTAGGCCTGGCCAGATCATGGTGTTCCTTCGGATCCTGGATGTGTATTAAATTTTCTTCATGACGTTAATGCGAGGCAAGAGTCAATTGCCGCGTCCCTTACATCCGGTGGTCAAAATACAGAGAGCATAGGCCCAATTCTTGTGCATTGTAGCGCCGGAATTGGTAGAACAGGAACATTTATAGTTATTGACATGATACTTGATCAAATTAAACGACATGGTAATTTTCAATACAGATAACATACTATATAATAGATACAATATGTAATTTGTAGTTCTGTAATATAGGTTTTATGCGATAAATATTATCTATCAACAGGTTTAGATTGTGAAATTGATATTCAAAGGACGATTCAAAGAGTACGTTCGCAAAGATCAGGAATGGTTCAAACGGAAGCACAATACAAATTTGTCTATCTTGCTGTCTTACACTATATTGAAACTGTGTCTCAACGAATGCAGGCAGAGCAGGTGAATACACGAAATCATCTTTAAGTACACTTGCATCCGCGTTTTTATCCGCAAAAATCACGACTCATCTATATCTTTGTGTTTGATGTCTATTTTTACAGAAATCGCTTCACTTAGGTCGAGAATATACAAACATACGTTATAAAAGTGAAACAAACACTACAACAAATATGGGCGATATACCTATTCCCACATGTAATGCAACAACCGTCACAACATCGGCACATTTCACATTACCCACGCCTATCGGTAGTTTGAGGCCAAAGTAATTATCGTTAACATCAGCCGATTATCGTGGTCTTTGGAAAGCAGAGAAGAGGCTTCGTTACTCTCATCGCACGTGGTTTTAAACTTTGATATTATTTCCGTGACATGATCTGTTTGTAAAAATTTCATTTTGCGAATTGTCCAATCGTGTTTTAATATTTAAGATAGAAAAGAGAGATAGTTGCAGTGTATCTGTATGCAGTGCACAGTCTCAATACTGAAACTGTGATTATTACTCGCTACATGTTCATAAAACTTAGAAAGGAAGAAAAAACTACACTATACACACATATATATTGTACATATGTATGTACGTATACGTACGTATGTATACATATACGTATATAGAAAGTGAACGATCATAATTCCGACATTTTACAGTTGAATATTTAAAAATAATTAGCGACGTTTTAAAATTACAAATGTATTATAGAAAAATGAAGGATATTTTTATGGCAATTAAATTGCAGTAATATTCCAAAATATTTGAACACCAGGTCACACTAATAATTATTTCAAATATATTACAATTGTATGTATAATTGCTTTCATACCATTTAGCTCGCTGTTAGCTGCATTACGTGAAATATGAATTAGATAACAAATTTATTTGAAAGCGAATGATTATTTTTTATGCTTATTTTTAAGGACCAATAGTAGAAAGACTTTCTTACGATATAAATATTTTCTCGAATATGCAACGAACTTCCCTATGGTCTCCTACGTTTCAGGTGTAATATTATATATTGTACCTTAAAATGTGTAATGATATTTGTTTTTTGTATTGTGATTACATAATTGTACAAATTTTTTTTAGCAATATCTAGGACTGACTTTTACATAAAACTTTTCTTTTAATATGTACCCAGGATTACGAACCGTTTTTTACTTGTAAATTTTGATTCGTTAAAAGGCAGAACGCGCAAAGATGAAATACATACAACTTTACGTATTATTAGTTATACATATACAAACGATATACAATACATATGTGTTGCGATTAATATTTGTTAACTTTGACATAGTTGTACTTAATTATACAATTAAATACTATTAAATCGAAGTTCGCTGAATCAGCCGTAAAAAATATTTTACCGAATGTCAATATGTTGGTATGGAGATTGTGTACTCGAACGTAAATCGATGCAATTTTTCAATCATCCCCGCGCAAAGTACATATATATAATTTTGAAAAGTAAGTTACGAGCGTATTCGTTAGATTTCCCTCTAAAATTAAGTAAGCCTATGTAGAAATCGTGCTTCTTGCTGCTATAAACTTATTATTATAATGCTTATGCTTTGTCAATTTTCACTTTTTATACAAATTCATATTTAATTACATGTTAAATTTGTTCGCGCAGTATACATCTGAGTGAGTCCTGCCTTGTAAATTAAATCGCTATTTCGATATTTTTAAAAGTATTTTGTAATATTATTTGAAACCAAAACAAGAATCGCTTTATTTAACCATGTAATATATCTTTTAAGTTATTATTATTAAAGTAAATCTGAAAATACATAAAATTTTAACGTCTATCTCATTAAGAATCAAATTTTTTTATGCGAATAATATTTTATATATATATATATATATTACGATTCGAAGCTTTCTTTTCATTTCAACACTATCGCGTATGATGCTACATTAGCACTAAATAAATAGGTATCATTGAAATTCCATGTATATATATATGTATATATAAGTGTAACAATAAAGTATTATGTAAATAAAAACAAACTAACGTTAATTACACAGTTGTTTACTTTTTGTATTTACATAGTTTTTAGAGATTTTTAATATTTCGATAATTTTCAAGGTCATTACCTTTATTTTTTTAAATGGCAGTTCGTATTCCGTATCAAGACAAATTCAACGACGTACAGCATACTATTTATGATCTTGGGATAACCTTGAAGGTTAAAAAAAATTAAGGTGATGACCTTGAGAATTATTGAAAAAAGTTTCTCGAACTTTTTTTTTATCACAATGTATAGCCAATCGTAACTTATCATATTTTTTTATCAGTTTATAGCAAGTAGGTTTGTGTCATATGTCCTATGCATATGATGTAAATATACTGTAGGTACAGGTTAAAGTATGCGGTTACTGTATGCTGTATCTATATACTTAAATTTTGTGTATTTACGTGTCACATGCGTTGACGTTAATAACGTTAAGATTTGTACAGATTTATTAAGAAGCGTTTATTTATAAAATATATATTATTATCGATGTTCAGATTGTGTAATCGTTCGGGAAAAAACAGTCATAAAAATGTCAAATTTTCATCGACTCTCGGGAATGTATTCGTTGCTTGAATGTTGTATATTCCGGCACGTGTTTAAGAATCAAACTCGAATAAAAAATGTTCGTTGTATAGTTAGCAGCGTAAGAAATTTTGCGCTACCACCTGACAGTGTTATGTACGTTTTCGATAGAAACACGAAGCTTCTTCAAAGAGAACGAGCCGCACAAGCATCCGATGTAACATTGTACGACTATATCAAAGACGAAGTGGGTTACCGATTATCGGATAGAATATTTGATATAAAGAAAAAATTCAAAAAGGCGCTTGACCTAGGATGTGGTCGTGGTCATGTGTCGAAACACATTTCCGCAGAATCTGTGGAGGAATTAATCTTGACGGATATGTGTCCAAGCTTGTTACAACAAGCGGAAACCACAGAAGGAGTTAAAGTAACCAAAACGGTTTTGGACGAAGAAAACTTTTCATGGGATGAAGATAGTTTAGACTTGATAATTAGTTCCTTGAGTCTCCATTGGGTGAATAATTTGCCGGGCTGTCTTAGAAATATCAACAAAAGCTTAAAGAACGATGGCGTATTCTTAGCAGCTATGTTTGGGGGAGAGACATTGTATGAATTAAGGTAGTTTGAATAATTTAGTAAGTAATGGTATATTACAGTAGCATAATCGTCTTGTTTCTTTCTAGGAGTTCTTTACAGTTAGCAGAATCAGAAAGGGATGGTGGGATATCGGCTCATGTTTCACCATTTGCCGAAGTTAGAGATGTTGGAACTCTGTTAAATAGAGCAAATTTTACAATGTTGACCATTGATACGGATGAAATGATTGTCGGTTATCCTAGCATGTTCGAGTTAATGTGGGATTTAAAAGGTAGTTTAAGATAAAGATTATTCTCTAAATCACAGGTAAACACCATACTACGTATCTCTTTATTTATAATTACATGGAAAACTAAACTTACAAGTTAACATTGACTCTCTGTAACTCTATTACAAAGCAATATTAACATTATTATTCTAATTCTTTAGTTCGAAGGTATGTATTTATATTACGATACCAATCATATTTTCTTTGTGGTCGTACGCTTTCTGCGATTTCATAAAAATATTGATGTCTCTTTAAATAGGGTTACATATATTTCTTTTATTATCATTATGTAATAATGAAGATCAAGACTATTCCAACAACCTATAATTCCATAAACTTTATGTATAATATTCTCGTGTAGTAATGCAGTGGTGCACTCTGTATACATACCGTACAACATAGTATTTCATTCTGTAGGAATGGCTGAAAATAATGCTGTTAGAAATCGAAAGTTACGGTTAAATAAAAACACTCTACTCGCTGCTTCCACAATATATGCAGAGCTATATGGAAAAAATAAGGAAGACGGTACACCATTTGTACCCGCAACATTTCAGATAATTTACCTAGTAGGCTGGAAACCTGATCCTTCGCAACCAAAACCGTTAGAAAGGGGTACTGGCGAAGTGTCGCTTAAAGATCTATACAGATTGGATGAGATTATAAAAGAGACTGAAAAAGTTCGAATAGACGAAGACAAAGAATCTAAATAATATACAAAGCATTATTTATGTTATATATAGGTATAAATATTTATATTCGATAAAGAAACGGATACATTTAGTATATAAACCTTTCCCTAAAAATAATTCAAAAGCTAATCTCGATTAACAATTAAAAAATATAATTTCATTTATATTTTACAATAGTTTTTTTTTTTACAGTATTACGACTGTTGATCTATTTTATCCTTGTGCACTATAGCACTTTTCTCTATAAGATCTGGAATTTCAACCGCCATCCATGGTCCTAGCTAAAAGTATAAATTTATATATTTGTAGTATAAAACGATAACAATTTGTCAAAGGTAATGATAGTATAAATGCAAAATTTACTCCAAGTGCCATGGCATGAGCGATTCCAAATTTTGGCACATTTCGCGCCCATAAGGGTTTGAAATGATCTGTCAGACAAATTTTCCCACCTCTATACATTTTTGCAGTTTTGCCATCTAACTCTGGTAAAGCGATTTCGGGTGCCGTCGTAGGGTATGTAACAGGAATCTACAATTACGTTAGCGTTATGCGTGTTTTCGTACTAAACAAATATTATAGAAAATAGAAAGAAAAACGACTTACGTCAAACTCAACCTCAAACTCGTACTTTAAGAGATTATGAATATACCAACATTTCCCAAACCATCTAGTACCTTCTTTGTTCGATTCTAAACGAAACCAGTCGTTGTCGGAATCTTTATTATTTTTTACATACTGAAACATGTATATATACACATATAAAGTTAACAAGTACCAAAGATTTTAAAAGTTTTAGGTAGGCGCATCGATTGCAAACGTGTTCATAACAGAAGTAAGGATGAAAGGATATTAAGCATATGGAAAGCACTATAGTAGTGTATAATTTACTTTAATCAATGCTTGATATTCTTCCTTTAATCTTTGCACCCATAAATCCGCGTCTCTAGGACCTGCTCTCGTTTGTAACAATGGAATGTTACTTAATGTTTTCCTCGTTGATTCATCTACCATTCTGAACTATTACCAACTATTACCACTATTCACAACGCCACAGGTAAGCACTTTATATATGTAGATAGATAAATATGTTTGCTCTGGTTTCTGTACTGTATTATACTGATTATACTATACCGGAACGTACAGCCAGATACAGTTTCATATTGACTTTCGAGATTTTGGAACTAAATTTTGTAATCGATATATCGAATACAATCTGCGATTCGTATTCAAATTTTGAAAATATTGCTACCAGATTGCTACTGAACGATTTATTCGACTGTCGCAAAGGACTCTCGAAAAAACATAATTTCTTCAAAAGTCTCCCATTTGAGCATTTGCTTTGTGAGGCAATCAATACAACGGTTAGATTTCAAGTATATCGTCATAATTATATACAAATAGCAATTCATCCTCTATAAAACGCATTTTTGATATCGCATGTACCATTTCGGTGTCGCGCCCCATGTTACCGATAGTGCGCGGATTTATTACAAACTATCTCGTATCCTCTCTGCTATCTCATCTCACCACGGTCTGTGCCACGGTCAAGGATTGAGACAGTATTCCAAGCTGTCCGAGTATAGAATTGTTCAGAAAACTGTTCAGAAAAACTTTCTACATCTACATCATACACAAAAGTTTATTTATTGTTTAACTTAATATTTATTACAGCTGCAGATGATTCTTGCTACTCTCTCCATAAGACACGATACTACTTCTGGCAAGATTCATCTGCTTCGTAACAACTTCCGTACAGTGCCACAGGATGTAGTGGCAAAACACTTAAACTATTAGCCAAATTGTAATTCGACTTCCTCGGCCAGGTGGCGCCACATACCATTTCCACTAACATCATGCTCCCCGGCTGATGGATAAACACAGTCCAATGCCGTATCACCGACGAGATATCTCGTCGGTGGCCGTATTTTTAATAAAGAAGAAGAAATCTCTAAATAGCGCTCCAAATGCTGAAACCAGTAGCCAAATGTTATTGACAGAGTTGCATTGACACGTAACGCCACCTGGGCGAATCAGCCGAACTAAAATTTGGCTAACAGTTTGAGCGTTTTGTCACTACGTCCAGTGACGCTATTTTGAGATTTTAATGGAAATGGTATGTGGCGTCGCATGGGTGAGGAGGTCGAACTAAAATTTGACTAAGAAATTAGTCTCTTTCGATGGTGACTTTGAAAATTGGTCACCAAAACTGTCGGGAGTCTTACCTTTGTAAGAATGCTCTGTGTTATTAATTCATTAGCATTTCTTAGCATCATGATGCCACAAACAATTGAAATTAACATTTTATTAAAACATTGTATCTGTTCATTTATAAAAATTTAAATATATTGTTACTAACTGAGTACAGATCGGTTCCGTCGATAAGGTATTAATATGTTGTGTGCGAATCATTTCTTTAGCGATCCCGTTGACAATTTTGATTGAACCTTTATCGTCGAAAATAGTGGTTGTGGCTATCTAAGAATTATATCAACATTTCCTATTTAAACCAAATTAGTTCTATTGAATTATTTCGCTGTTCGTTGCTATTCGTATGCACGATTGAAATCTAATCGATCATTTTGGTTACGTTGACGAAGGTAGCGGTGTTGTATACGTTGTATCAGATTGTATGTATCCTACTTTTATGTTGTTAGTAAGTACGCGATTTCGATCGTTCTGTGAAGCTTGAACAGTACATACACTGTAACGAATTGTGACATGTTAATCGTAAACTAGGAAAAATTCTTTGTCGAAATAAAATATACATAGATGCATCATGGCTGATTCATCTTATGAGAAAGGATTAACCGAACTTTCGAAGATGAAGGTAATTTGTGTGTATTTTGTTGATGTCGTTCTAAACCCGGGAAGATAACCTCAACATTCATTTTGTACATAATAAAAAATTTCTGCATTTACAGTCTTGCTTATGCTCTGCACACATAGTTATTCAAAATTAATTGTTATTAAGATTTCGTAACAAGTGATTTTGAAAATAGTTGTCCATTAATGTTTTAAAATAGGTTGCAGATTTGAAGATCGAATTGAAACAGAGAGGTCTTCCCACTAGTGGTAATAAAACTGAATTGGTCGAAAGACTTCAGTTAGCAATTCATGGTGGTATATGTTCATAAATTAGTTTTCAACGTAAGCGTATCTTCCTCTAAGAATTATGTATCGATAGAGTAATGTTTTTCTTGGTAGATTCTGCATTGTCTTTGGATGAAACTGCTGAAGAGATTTTAGATGAAGATGCAGTCCTCTGTGTAAGTACAGATAGCAGAGTTACTTAATATCTGTAATATTACTTAATATTGTGTTTTAAAATTGGTTCTTCGATGCGATTTGGTTATATTGTTTATAGCATAAAGTTTATAGAAAAACTGATTTTTAAAGAGTACTTATAATTTAATTGCTACTAGTATACCTGTAACCCACAGTTTTTATGGTGTAGGACGAAGAAATAGAAGAGTTATCGAATAAGCCAGATTCTCAAGAAGTTAACAAGAAAAGGAAATTATCCACAGAGAGTAACACAAGTGCAAAGAAAATAGTTCTAAACCGCAAACCAATAATCGCAGAAACTAAAAACGAATCGATAGAAAAAACTGAAACTGATGCAAAATCTATCGAAACCGTACCACCTGAAAGAAAAATTATTAAACTATCAGAACTTGGTAACAAAGAGGTAAAAACAAACATTGTAATTTATATCGTAGACGTATTAAATGAAAATATGTTAACAAAACTTGTTTGCTTATTCAGAGATTGGAAATGAGAGCTAAAAAATTTGGAATGCCGCTATCGGAAGCTGCTAAAAAGGAGGCCAGATCTGCCAGATTCAGTATTAATAATCAAAATAATAAGTCTGCTGCTTCTGTAAAAACACCTGTGGTATGTATTTTCCATTAATTACAATTAAAACGCCATGATGCATTTCAAATATACAAAATTCATTCATTATACACGTTTACAGCATACAACGTACGAAGTTCTAAAAAAACGGGCAGAAAGGTTCGGTACGTCTGTTTCCACTTTAATGGAGAAGGTAATAAATAAGTAGTATAAAATAAAAGGAAATAAAATACATGTAACATCCCATATTGTTAAATGCAATATGCTTGATTTTAGGCCGAGTTAGAAGCCAGAATAGAAAAGAGAAAAATCAGATTTGGAGAAGTAACATCAACCAACGATAAAGTACTTCAGAATAAAGTGAAGATTGTTAAATGATATTCAGTGTTATATACCAAAACAGCAACTTAGATTGCAAACCTTATTCTAAGTTTTCTTATTTTCAGTACAATCATTGTATACACAATAAAAGATCATTGTATTTGTTATAAAATACTTTGCGCAATGAATGCAAACAATTCTTCTTTTTTGTTTTAGTGTATTGTTATGCCGACTAATCGTTGAAGCATATCTAATTATGTCTTGCAGGAATCGGTATAAGTACACTAAATGCTCGCTGAAATTTGCTAAAAAGTGTTAAATGTGATAAGAAGATTATAATCGGTGTTACGATACTATTTTTTTCTTTTGAATTTATCGATGTCGGAAGTTTTCTATCGCTACGAATTCATGCAATAAAATGAAGAAAATTTTATTTCGATCCGATGCGCGATGAAATCGGATACACCGAAAAAAGAGAAAAGCATCCTACAAGATTACTTCAATATGTTGAATTTTATTATAAAATGTTTGTATTTAGGCTACAACATGTAATATAATAATTGCGTTTGGTCTAGACCTTTACGAAAAGAAAAGCTAAACTGCACCACATTTACATTTGTCCCGACGAGACGTTTTCGTCAAGTTTACGTTTCAAGGAAACACTCTTAACGTAAATTTACTATCTTTTCTTTTGTTCTTTCTTTTTTTTTTAATACGCGTGAAAAAAAGATACATACGTCGATCTCGAATTTATTATACATAGAGCTTCAAAATGTATTCTCTATTTATTTTGCTGTCATTCAAGACGATAAAGTCATCGTGTTGTATCACAAAACGTGTTCCGTAAGAAATACACGAATGTACATACATACAATACATATACAGCGTCTGAAAAATTGATTCACCGTTTTATTCTCATTTCTGTGAAAAAGATTAGATAAAAACGAGTCTTCGGCCATCGCGAAGGACTGCGAAGGATTGCGAAGGACATCGACGTTCCGCATTGCGTTACGCTTATGTTACACCTGTGTACACGACGATTGTACGTATTAGAAGATCTGGCTTTACGATTGAAAACTGACGCAGCCATGAGTTTATATTCAAGAATACTTTATAGAAATGTTTACACACTGTCGATCGAACGAACGAACGAAGTCGCATTATTCCTTGAAGCGCACCCTAAAAGACGAACGGGCCGAGGACACAGACGATTACGTTATGTTAAAGAAGACGATAGAGATTGTACATTGAAAACGGTATAGAACCGAAATATATCGTATAGGTGTAAAAATAATGAAATTATAGAAGTAGTGAACTCTCTTTCTTTCTTTCTCTCTCTCTCTCTCTCTCTAAATATATATATATATATATATATATATATATACATACATATATATATAATATATATATATATATATATTTATGACAATTGTACCGCGTGTAAATTGTGTAATGATCGTTCGAAATTCGGTCCTGTTAACCCATTAACGGTCAGTGATCCCGTTTCCCTGACTAAATTGCACGTGATAAGCTTTTTTCTATATCAGTACTTTCAATAATTTAAGAGTGGAATGAAACTGAAATTAACGTCTATTAAAAGCTCGAATCTTATCTCAGTTTAGGGTTTTTCATAAAGAAAAAATTCATTAATTGATACAGTATTCCTTGATGAAATCCTTATTGAAATATGTTGCATTACTCATAGACGATAAATAATTCAAAGAAAAATTATCGAAATAAAGAACACTGCGCGTTAATGGACGAAGACTGTCGACGAAGTAAAGGAAACTATTCCAAGCAGCTAATCCTAAGATAATGTATTTTCTTTTCTTTATTTATATAACTTCTATTTATATTAGGTATGCACGTATGTGTGATAACTAAACAGATACACGATCTTTCTGACGCAAAGAGACACTACCAGCTTTGCGATCCGATCGAAGAGCAGGAGGCTGTCGCGCTGTTAACAAACAAATAAATCAATCACAAAAATGAATTAACATTTTTCACTCACTCACTCACTCACTCTCTTTCTCTCCCCCACTCTTTTTTTTATAAATATACCTAGATTTGCACGTAATCGTATCTGTTCAACGAATCACTCGAGTTGATCGAACTACCTGCTTTTCGTTACGTTTGTTCTTTTTCCTTCCTTGTAACGAATCCGCTACTTGAGACTGGACAGGATTTTTCTGAAACGTTTCAAGCAGAGGGTCCGTAAACCAAGATTTTTCAAAGCTGCGCAGCAGAGTCCGCAATGATTTATAATAACACGACACGTTCGTATAATATATCTTAATTAATTTTTTATACTTTATTACATATATATCTCTGTATATATATATTTCTTTTCCTTGAAAGCTTGAAAAGCGTCTTAAAAAAAATCTTCAGAAACAAAGAAAGAAGACACGAACAATGAGATACAGATGATAACTATATATATATATATATATAAAATAACTATATACTTTGTAATTATGTATATAAAAAGAAGATTTGTTAGACTTTGACTCTATTCGGTTGCACACGCCTGGAAAAATCATATACAATCGTGACATAATTTAAATATTAACTATGTATATACTTGTAATTGCACAGCAAAACGAAATAGAATTTCACCGTTTTCGCAAGCACTCTCGGCCGATTAATTTTTACACGCTTTTTTCCGCGCGTCTTTTCTGTCGTCTGACTTTCTTAAAATTGGACTCGGTCAGCCTCCTGTTCTCCAATATAACTATATATATATTCAATGCTCTTGTTCTGTCCTCCTCCTTAATAATATAATAATAATCAAGTAAAATTTGTAAAATACAATATTATCACTACCTATATCATAAATTCTTAATCTTCTTCATTTATAAATAATTATAGTAGTAGTCTTCACACCATTTGTAAATTTATTATAATCGGATCTGCCGTGTTCATTTCATTTTTCTTCATTTTTCTTTGTTTCCAATTTAAATATTACATTTGTGCCCTTCGCACTAATTCATTTTATAAGTATTCCAAGTGACTCTGTGTATTAAGTGTATTTGTGTTCGTGGTGCTTTGTACCTGTGGTCTTCTGTTTGTTTACACGTGTGTACGCTTGTACATGTATGTGTATGTTTCGCTGTGTATATATAATACATATAATATAACCTAAAGGACTTATTATATTTACATATGTACACGTAACAACGGTGCGTAGTCCGAATGTGTTAATAAGTTTTTCCTCCTTTCATTTTCTCTCTCTCTCTCTCTCTCTCTCTCTCTCTCTCTCTCTCTCTCAATTTTTTCGTCGATTACTACTAAGATCGACTTGTTTCAACAAAAAACGTTTACCCAGGAAAGGATACTCTACGAATCTACGCCGGATTTGGAGGTCGTTCGGTTAATAAACTGTGCATTATGAATATCATTTCTGTATATGTATATCGTATTAACGGGAAGAGTCAATAATTGGTTAAAATTCTGGTCAGATCTTCGTGTAATCCTGCTTCCCGAGCATAAAACGCGATTATATCTCTCCGTATCTCTGTCGTTTTGTAATCTAACTGTGTGGTCGTTATCGGCTTCCATAGAAACTTTAATCAAACTCGAACTAATTACAAAAAGCTTACAACTCTTAGGAAATAGGCTCCATTGTCAGCGATTACTACATTATTATTTTCTTCCTTTTTGTTCTCACTTGGCCAACCTTGGATTTGGTTTCCCTGCGCTCGTTCAATCTCTATTTCTCTTTGTTCCTTTCTTTCACCTCCGAAAGTGCAAAAATCGTAAGACAACTGTTTGCTTAAGAGGTCGAAGAGGAAGACAATATTAACATTACGCGTGTTTCTTACGTGTTAAAACGTTACTACAGTACGTTGTTGGTAGAAAATAATGCTAGAACGTACATCGTTGTTGTTAACACATCCAGCGCGATGTTGCGTCTCATTGTAATAAATAATTTGGAAACTTTTGCCTATCGCTAAATGAGAACGCCCGTTGTTTCAGCAGAAAATTATCAAATAATATATGGAGGATGACCGACCGGCGACCCGTATCTAACTTGATCTATGGATTACAATAGGGGATGGTCACCGGTAAGTGATTCCATTTTTGTTCATTCGATTAACATGGTAGGACGATCGGTGGCTATAAGACACATCGTTCTGAATATGTTAATATAATAATACAAATCCTCTTTATTCGTTATTTCAAACATTTCAATGCCCCGAGACGCATATGTATATATTATATATATATATATTTTTTTGTTTGTTTCGTTTAGGATTACGTTGCAGTACGCTAAATCCGTTTTACGTTATACATTATACGTTTTACGCTTTGCGTTTTCCGCGTTTCTCTTGTACTTGTCCCTCTCAAGCAAAAGTTGCGATCTTACCTGGGCCGTCGAAAAACACGCTCCTCCGTAGAACGCGGCGCACACGGCTAATACGTGCTACCTAATGATTCAGGGTTGGCCAAGGACTCACTCATGCTACGAATCAAGATCGTCCTCTCTCTGACTACTAAAGTACGATACCAAACCGCCAAACTCTCCCGAGCCTTCTTCGTCGTACTGTTTATTTCCTGGACCGGTGGCATCGTTCGGATGGCCTTGCTGTGGGGGCGGTGGCGGTGCCTGCGGAGGCGGTGGTGGCGGTTGGATGGGTGGTTGATTGTCCGCAGGTGACGAGAAATGATCCGCTGGATACGGGGAACTCTGGTAGGCGGCCGCGTCGTCTGCCGTAGACATTGGCGGGGGCGGTGGATAGGCACCGTAATGGTAATTGGGAGGAGGCGGAGGATGATACGGTGAGAAGTTACCCGGAGGCCGATTAGGAGGTGGCGACGGTTGTTGCATGTTATGGTTCACTGGCGATGTGTTCGAGAAGGGAGCCATCTGATGTCTGGGACCCATGGGATTATCCGCGAACCTGGATAACGGAGGAGGTGGTCCCCTGACATAAGGAGGGGGTGGAGGGGGCGTAGGGCCGCCTTTGGCCAGGGGACTTCCGGCAGCTGGCGGGATCATTGCCGGTCCAGGCCCGAGCGGAGAACTGCGATCCCTGTTGTTGATCGATATCGGTCCGCCCCCCGATGGAGATGGGTCCATAGGGTGATGAGGCGTATGATACATTTGCGGACCGGGCACTCTCATCCTCATGGGCGGAGTACCCGACCTTACAGCTGCGAAGTGAGGCGGTATAGACGTTTGCCCGGTTTGCCTGTACGGTGACGGAATCCTCCCGCGTGGTTGTATCTCGTAACCCGTTGTTCTAGGTCCACCCATCATTTGACTTCCAGTATTTGGCCCACCAAAGTACTTGTGTCCCATCGCCGCGGCTGCAGCGGAGAACGATTGCGGGCTACTCGACACTGGCTGAGATTGAAGCATTCTGGTGATAACGGAAGACTGTTGCTGTTGTTGCTGCTGATTGTTCGGCGGTAACGTCGGGTAAACGGGCTGCTGCGAGGTTGGAGTTGTTTGCGAAGCAGGCGGCCCTTGCGTCGTGACTACGCCAGCAGGTGGTGTGGACGGTGCCGATCCGGATGTGCTGCTACCTGGTGTAGGAAGTATATTTGGTATATCGCCAGGTTTAATCTCCGGATTCGAGTCGGTGCCTATACCAATTAAACCAGCTTCAGCAGCAGCCTTGGCTGCTGCCTCTGCGGCTCTAGCTGCCTCCAAAGCTAGAGTCTTTTTACCCTTACCACGCCCTCTTCGTTTGGGTTTCATTGGGGACCCATCGGGATTGAAAAGTTGTCCGTCCGGTCCTGTCATCATGGGAATGTGTCCTTCGCTAGATCTCTCAGCCTCGGGCGTCATAATCGTTGACATAGTGGATACCATGGTGGGCGACATGTTACTCGTTACATTCTGCGGCAAACTGGTCGGTAAACTGCTGGATAAACTGGTAGGTAAACTAGTTGATAAACTAGTTGGTAAACTGGTTGATAGACTAGTTGGTAAACTGGTTGATAAGCTAGTTGATAAACTAGTTGGTAAACTAGTTGGTAAAGTAGTGGGCAAACTGGTAGGTAAAGCGGTAGGTAAAACTGTAGCGTTCAAACTAGGAGCGCCGTCCCTGCGCATTTGTTCCGCAAGGATTTCAGCTTTGCTCCGGCGACCCCTTTTTTTCTTTTTCGGTACCTCGCCATCGGTACCTTCTGGCGCATTAGGATCTCGTTGTCTCTCGGCCGCCAATATTTCCAACGCCTTTAATCGTGCTTTCTCCAACTTTTTGGCTTCGCGTTCTTCTTTCTTCTTCTTTTTTGCTATTTCAATGGCAGCAAGCTCCAATTGTCGTCGACCGTACTCTTCGTCTTCCATCATCATCATCTGTTCGAGTTGTTCATCGTCTAAATCTGCCAATTCGCCAGGACCAAGCCCCGTCAACGAACCCTCTGGAACATCCCCGCTAAAAGAACCCGCCACCGACATAGTCGTACCAGATAATCCGACGTTTTCCGAAAGGTTATCGTCTATTTTCGAATCAATATCCGCTATAGGATTGTCCATAACGTTAACCATGAGATCCTTCTCTCCGTCTTGGTCGTCTTTTCTTTGCATCATCGACCCGACCAAAAAGTTTTGCTTTCGCACCTTATTCTTACTACCGGGTTTAGGACCCGGTTTCTTTCGCTGTTTCGGTGTTCCGTCATTTATCGTTTTTCGTTTACCACCAGGACTTTTACTTTTTCTTGGCTTCCTGGCTTTTGGAGATTTGTTTTTTAATTTGTGACCATCTTTTTTTGGATTATATATGTCCCCTATAATATACAATATAATATTACAGTTCAGATTAATTAGTACCATCGTGAAAGTTTCAGGCTCAAACTAACGAGAACACATGCTTCTACAAGCTACCTGAATCGGAATCTTTTTCAACGTCATCGTTTGCATCTTCGCCTTCGTTCACAACGAATTCGTCTTCGCTTTCGCCGGTTCTTCTCAGTGCCTTTTTCAGCTCCTGTAAGATTATACGATACATGTTTTACGTTTTTATACATGTCTATATTTTACTGTATTCGATACGATTATATATAGTTGATTACCTCTTCGCTGTCCGACGCTATTTCCTCTTGATAATTAATTTTTCTCCCTCGAGTTCGCCTGCCTAAAATTTCCTCCTCCTCCGGCTTGTTTTCGTCGGGAAGTCCACCGTATATGATCTGAAAATGTTCGATCGAATTAAAATTAATCTGATCGAATAAACATATAATACCGAATGATCGCAAGGCAATATATTGTACGATAGTTTACATACTTTTCTACGTATTACCGGAACATTCTTTGGTTTCGTCGAGATCTCCTAAAAAAGAACAAAATAAATAAATAAATTGAAGATGTACAAGAGTAAGATTTCACAGAAAATCTTTGCTTACTCTCTTTTTCTTTTGCTGCACCACTTCTTGGACCGGTAGAGTCGTTGGTATTTCAGGTATTTCTGCGTTTCCATCCTCCATTTTTTCGTCTTTTATTTCGTTTGTGTCTATAATCTCAGTATTCTTATTCATATTTTCAACTTTGATCGGGTCTGTCGTTTCTTCGGAAGCTACAGGTTTTTCACTTTCAACTTGTGATTGCGGTTCAAGCGTCATTTCTTCGTTCGATTCTTCGTTCTCGCTTTGATTATCAGATTCGATGATACGTTTTCTCTTTTTTTTCTTCTTGCTCTTGGTTTTTGGCAACACCCTGTGTCTAGACGTAAATATAGTTCTACTCCTAAAATGAATGTACAGTAAATTCAGACCATCGATGATAATTTGATCGTAATTCGATTATAAACATAACAACGATGATATCTTACTTTTTCTTTCTCTGTCGCCACGAGTTGTCGCTATCTTCGTTATCAGAGTCCCAAGCAGATCGAGATTTCTTCCTCTTTGGTCTATCGCTTTCCTCGCTATCATCATTTACTGTGAACAATTCGTTATCCAAAAACTTGTTGCCTTACATAAGCAATATTTAAGGTAATCAATATAATAATAGGAATGTTTAAAGAAGTACATAATTTCTTAGTTAGTTAATTATTTAATTAGTTTTGAAGTGTTTTTTTTTTATATCTGTACTTACTAAAGTCTTCTTCGTAACGCATAGTTCTGGCACGAGTACTTCTACGAACCGATCGCGAATCTCCCTTTTTACCGCGTCGTTTCACATCAGCGAAAGTACTTTCTTCGGAAGAAGTAAGATGATCGTAGAAATCTTCTTCTTCATCCGAACTCGTACCCTTGAAGTCTTCGTCGCTTTCTGGATCATCGTCGCTGCTTATGTCAAGACTATTCAGTTTCCGGTGTTTTTTGCGAGACAATATTTTCCTTACTCCTCCCTTGTGCTCTTCCTCATCGTCGTCCATACCCTCTTCTCCTTCGATTTTGTATTCTTCATCGCTGTCTTTTTCCGATTTCTGGTCAATATTGTTTTTGCCCTCTTGCGTCTCCTCCATATTTAATTCTTGGTGTTTAAAATGAAGCTGCTGAAAGGTATCATTAATTGCAGGGGAAACGTTTATTCGATATGAATGGATGCGAAGCAGTGGCATCCATAGATGCACAATTAATAATTTTACCTCTGCTTCCTCTTTCTTCGCGTTTACTATAGTCGCAATGTCTTTTCCCCTTCCTTGGTTTCCGGCACCCTGGACCGCCTCCACCTCGTCCTGAATGGCGGCATTGATCATGGCGTCGTAATCGTTGAATTTATATCTGTTGGCAGATCTTCTTTCGCGTAACTGATACACAGGCTCGCTTTCTTCGCTGGACGATGTTTCCGAACTCGAAGAAGAGGAAGCGGTCGACGATTCTACA
>JAQQRT010005836.1:0-12891 GCA_028454225.1 Lasioglossum leucozonium | reverse complement strand
TTGGTGACCCCGACGTGATCTGTCGCGCAAAGGCAGAACAACGCGATAGTGTGAAGCCCGGGTACAGCAAAAAGGAAACCGAGACGCGACGATGGCCGAGCCGCAGCAACCCGGCCCCTCCGGTAACGACGCCGCACCCTGGGCGAGCGTAGCGCGAGTGGGTGTAAAAATCCCACCATTTTGGGAGAAGAACCCGCGGATTTGGTTCCAGCAACTGGAGTCCCAGTTCATCCTGTCGAATATCATACAGGACGCTACGAAATACCACTACGTCGCGGCAAACTTGGACAACAAGTACGCGGACGTGGTGGTAGACATCATCAGCAACCCGCCGGCGACAAACATGTACGAGACGCTTAAGACCGAGCTCATCCGGAGGATAGCTGACTCGAAGGAGCAAAACATCCGGAACCTCCTGGAACACGAGGAGATCGGCGACCGGAAGCCGTCCGTGTTCCTGCGACGCCTTCAGAGTCTCGCCGGCGGTTCGGTGACGGACGAGTTTTTGAAGACGTTATGGATGGCACGCTTGCCAACGAACGTGCAGACGGTGCTCGTGACGCGACAAAAGGACCCGCTTGCCGACCTCGCGGCCCTCGCAGACACCGTCATCGAGGTATCGTCCCGCCCGCAAGTCGCCGCCGCATCGACGAAACCAACGGACGACATGCAAGCCGTGATAACGGAACTCCGTCGGGAAATCGCGGCCCTTTGCGCCGGTATGGACAAAGGCCGTGCCCGGTCCAAATCGCGCGGTTCGGGCGAAAGAAGGTCCTCGAAATCGCGAGACCGAAGCGACGAGGTACCACCTGGTGACGGCAGGTGCTGGTACCATTGGAAGCACGGTTCCGCCGCGAGGAAGTGCCGCGATCCGTGTTCCCACACGACGGGAAACCGGCGGGACGGTCGTTAGTGGCGGCGAACGACTCCGCACCGTCCACGTGCCGCCTTTTTGTGACGGACCGTACCACGAAGGTCGCCTTCATGGTGGACACAGGATCCGACCTGTGCGTCTTTCCGCGCTCGCGTGTGAGTGGTGCACGCGAAAGGACAACGTACGAACTTTACGCCGCGAACGGTTCAACGATCACGACGTATGGCTCCGTGAGGTTCACGCTGAACTTCGGCCTGCGTCGGGACTTTTCGTGGCGGTTTGTAATAGCGGACGTTACCACCCCAATAATCGGCGCCGATTTTTTGAGCCATTACGGACTCTTGGTTGATATGCGGGCGAAGAAGTTAACGGACCGTGTGACGACGTTAACAGTGGCCGGACGCGTGGTGAAGTGTTGCCCCGACAGCATAAAGGCGATATCCGGTGACTCCACCTTCCATAGGATCCTCGCAGGATTCCCGGACCTCACGCGACCGTCGGGAGGACATCGCACGGCGAAGCACGCGACGAAGCACCACATCCGGACGACGCCAGGCCCCCCCGGTTTCGTGCAAGCCCCGTCGGCTGGCGCCGGATAAGCTCCGCATCGCGAGGGCAGAATTCGAAGCGATGGTGAGGGACGGAACGGCGCGACGATCCGAGAGCTGTTGGTCCTCGGCCCTACACCTGGCCCCAAAGAAGGACACGAGCTGGCGACCGTGCGGTGACTACCGGGCGTTAAACGCGAGAACAATCGCGGACAAATACCCGGTGCCGCACATCGAAGATTTCGCGCAACGCTTGGCCGGGAAAAGCGTGTTTTCAACAATCGATCTGGTGCGCGCGTACAATCAAATACCGGTGAATCCGGAAGATATCGCGAAGACCGCGATCACGACCCCGTTCGGCCTCTTCGAGTTCCCCTGGATGTCTTTCGGACTCCGAAACGCGGCGCAGACATTCCAGCGGTTTATGGACGAAGTGTTGCGCGGCCTCGACTGGTGCTACGTTTACATAGACGATATTTTGGTCGCATCGAGCTCAGTCGAGGAACACGAAGGGCACCTCCGCGAACTTTTTTCCCGGTTGAACGACTACGGGGTGCTCGTCAATTGCGCGAAGTGTGTGTTCGGCGCGCCGGAAGTGACGTTCCTGGGCTACGCAGTGTCCGCGAACGGTACAAAACCGCTCCCCGAAAAAGTCGAAGCGATTCGAACTTTCCCGCGCCCAGAAACGGTGAAAGAACTGCGACAGTTCCTGGGCGTTATCAACTTTTATAGAAGATTCGTGCGAGCAGCCGCCGAGATGCAGGCGCCACTCAACGCAGCCCTGCAGGGAAACGCGAAGGGACGAGCACCCGTCGAATGGACTCAGGAACGGATCGAGGCCTTCGACAAGTGCAAGGAAAGCCTGGCGCACGCTGCTCTCCTGGCCCATCCCGACACCACGCTGCCTCTGGCGATCTTCAGCGACGCGTCGGATTTTACGGTAGGCGCCGCACTGCAGCAACGGTCACGCGACGGATGGCAGCCGTTGGCTTTCTTCACAAAAAAGTTAACGGCGGCCGAACGAAAATATAGTCCGTACGATCGGGAACTACTAGCGATATATAAAGCTGTTCGGTATTTCAGGCATATGGTCGAAGGTCGCGCGTTTACAATTTTCACCGACCATAAGCCGATAACCTTCGCGTTCGCGCAGCGGCCCGAGAAGCATACGCCGCGACAATTCCGCTATTTGGACCTGATTGGCCAATTCACGACCGACATCCGGCACGTGGCCGGCCGAGACAACGTGGTCGCCGATGCCTTGTCTCGGGTTTCGGAGATTTCGACCGCGATAGATTACACGAAACTCGCGGAATCGCAGCGAGAGGACGAGGAGCTACGAACGCTCCTGCGATCACCCGACTCCTCTCTTAATATAAAAAAAATAGTTTTACCACGCGACAACATCGAGTTGTATTGCGACGTTTCGTCTCCCGCGTTACGACCATTCGTAACGAGGCAGTTTCGAGAACACGCGTTCACGTCGCTACATAATCTTGCGCACCCCGGTGCCAAGGCGACCGCAAAATTGGTCGCACAAAGATTCGTGTGGCCAGGTATACAAAAAGACTGCAAAACCTGGGCACGAGCGTGCGTACCATGTCAACGGGCGAAAACCGGCAGACACGTGTCTGCCCCGGTCGGAACCTTCCGGACCCCTTCGGCGCGTTTCGAACACGTCCACGTGGACATCGTCGGCCCGTTGCCGATATCGAAGGGATACCGATATTGCGTGACATGCGTTGACCGTTACACGCGCTGGCCGGAGGCGTTCCCCGTTGAAAATATCACCGCCGAGACGGTGGCGTTCGCGATCCTTTCGGGGTGGATCGCCCGATACGGCGCACCCCACCGAATCACTACCGATCAGGGGCGACAATTTGAATCGGCGTTATTCAAGCAATTGTCGCACCTTATCGGCACCAAACACCTACGCACGACCGCGTATCACCCAGCGGCGAACGGCATGGTGGAACGATTCCACCGCCAACTGAAAGCGGCAATCGTGTGCCACGCGGACAGCTGGGCCGACGCGTTAC
Organism: Lasioglossum leucozonium; assembly: GCA_028454225.1. Lineage (NCBI taxonomy): Eukaryota > Metazoa > Arthropoda > Insecta > Hymenoptera > Halictidae > Lasioglossum > Lasioglossum leucozonium. Next base: position 9,430 of record JAQQRT010005836.1, on the reverse strand, counting down.
CGATCGTCCTTCTGGGCATTCGAGCCGCCTGGAAGGAGGATATACGAGCGACCTCCGCCGAAATGGTGTACGGCGAACCGATTCGCCTGCCAGGCGAATTATTGGCAGACCGGCGAACCGAGAACGTCAACGACGAGACGTTCATCGCGAAATTGCGCGAGCATTTCCGTGGCCTGCGTCCGACGCCGATAGCGCGCCACGGAATCAAAAAGTCATTTGTATTTAGGGACCTAAATACAACAACGCATGTGTTCGTGAGGCACGGCGCACTCAAAGGTGCCTTGCAGCCTGCGTACGACGGTCCATACGAGGTGGTCGAGCGGCACCCGAAACACTTTAACATTCGTGTTAAAGACCGAGTGGTTCCAAGTGTCGTTAGACCGCCTCAAACCTGCATACCTGCAGCGCGACGACGAGCAGGAAAACGCGAACAGGCCCCCGCCGCGGGGGGTTGACACCGACGTCCCGAACCCCGGTACGGGGGAGCAGGTCGAACGTACGACAAGATCGGGAAGGCGCGTTCATTTCCCCGATCGCTTAGTCTATCGTTAGTCTAGACATTAGTGTAAGTAGTCTTTAAGCAACATTGTACATATTAAATATTAAGCGTTAGGTTAAGAGCGAGCGTACCCCTAATTTCACCAAGGGGGGTGATGTGGCGGCCCGTGCAAAGAGCACGCCGCCGATCCACCGACAAAGGTCGTGTACGCGACACCGACCGGCGACCGCTCTCGGCGAACCGCAGAGAAATAATTGAGAATCGGTTCCGAGAGCGATCGCCCGTTGTCACACGATTAATAAACGAAGAACGATGTTCGTTTGCGGAGACGTCGAGGGTTCGACAAGGAACAACCGACGATTCGCTCGCGAGGACTCGAACTGGACGGACGACCGTCCGCGCGCGCAGAATAAAGATCGTTCCCAGCGAACCGAGTTTTTCCTCATTACACCCGTGCCCCACATATTGAATTATAGAAATCTAGGCTACATTTTTAATTAGATTTTAGTTTGGGCAGCTGCCCTCGTGTCCTTAGATCGGATTCTCTTATTTTCTTATACTGGATTATTTTTAACTCCGCTGTTTTTCTTAAGTATTGTCACGTCGCCGGTTTTTCGCGAACCGTCGGAAGGACGGAAACGCTGGCGACTCCGGGTATTTACGGGCAGAAGGCCGGGCCACGCTCGGCCGCGCGATGCGTGGTCCACCCGGGACAAACGGTGTTTCGCAGATTCGGACTTTCACGAAACGATTGTTCTATATTCGGGCGCCAGGCACTCTAGAGTGTCCCACGAAACCTAAGATAACCCTAGGAGGCGCAAACGGATCGTCCGAAACCGCGAGCACCGCGCGAGGCTCAGGATAACTCGAGAACGGGCGCAGTGTTCTACGTGGATGGAGTATGGGGCATTTCCCGCGGCGGAAAGGTTTCTCACGGAGTAACGACTCACTTTTTCGGCTTGTATAACATTTATTTCGTCGATGACGATGACGGCAAGGCTGCAGGTGAGAGCCGGCAGCTGAGATTTACAAGCCGCCGCGTTAATACCGGCGTCGTATGACCGTCTTGCGACGGGTACGCGGCCCCCGCTATCCGACCGGATTCACGTTAAACTCCCGGCACGTTCGTTATCCGACCGACGACCGTTCGTCCTTTTGAATAGCCGCCCCGCGGCAAGGATACGGTTTCGTCGTAGTTCGACGCGAACAAGGACCCGCGAAAACGTTACCGAGCCAACACGAAATGAGTCACTGGAGCACGAATATTATGGAAACCTGACAAGCGCTTACCAACGGCAACGACTGGACGGCAGCAGGTAGTCGGCACTTTCGTCCTTCGAATCGTCCCTTCTCTTGGCAGTGGCACTAACTATTATTCTTGATCTCACACGATTTCAAAAAGCGAGTTTAACTTGCGGCAGCCAACGACCCAGTGACCCAATTCCGCCCGGCCCAGCAACGTGGAAGCGAGGCGTCCCCCTACTCCCTGCCCTATTTCCATTCGTCGCGGCGCTCGGACCAATCGCACGCGTTTTTTCCGCAGGATCGCATCCTGTCGCGCGGGCACCCCCGGCTTTCGGGAAATCGCATTTCTTCTTCTGCCGCTTCCAGGTTGTTGCAGCGGCATATCGTGAGGGAGGGAAGACTTGACCGCTCCGGCCGTGGACCTTTTCTTGCCGGGCGAGACAGCGACGAGGTAGAGAAGATGTTGTTCTCTGGTCCACATTTCCTTGTCGGTGTCTCCGGGTTTGCTGGCCCTGGCTTAGTCTCTCCCTCGTTGTTTCGGCACGAAATTCTCTCCCGAGCCGGTTCCGAAAGCGCCTCTTCCGATAGGAAATAGGGTGGCGGGCTCCCCTGGAGCCCGGTTTCGGTCCTGAGAGTTCGCGTCGCCCAAAGTGGCGCGACGTTTCAAAACGCGTAAATACTCGTCCTCTGGGTTCGAATTTCCCAGGGAGAGCGCTCGCAATCGGCCGTTTCGCATCGGCACTGCCAGAGGGCGGCCCGGCCTCTCTCGTTCGGTTCGGAGGGACGTAGGCAAAACTTGCCACGTCACAGTATATTGTAGAAAATAAAAATTTTTATCTGCTGTTTTTCGCCTTTTTTACTTCGCAGGTCTCATTCAGGGTTTTAAAAAACTTGTTATCTTTCCGTTTTCTTTCAATTTGGTCTTTTAGAATTTAAATTATTTAAAGTTAACGTTTTCGTTTGACGTTAGCCTGGATCTGGCCCCTCAATATTCCACCTTGCTTCGTATTTCATTAATTCTGCTTCAGAACGCATGAAACCAGTCTCATATTGTTCACTGAATTTCATTCTGTGGCTGTACGTACTCAGTTTCTCCAATAAAACACCTCCTAAACTGTAATTAGTTCAAATGCAACTTTTTCAAGTTCAGGTTTCTCTAATTTCAGTATCCCGAAGTCGACCTCGATTTCGTAGCGAAAATCGCTTTCGGAATATCTTGTCCTCTTTTGTTCTGAGTGTTGCCTCTTGTTCAACCAATGCCCACGCGCAGGCGCAGTATTGAAATTAGTATAAAATCCCTTCTAATTAATTTATTTCTGATTTTAGCGATTACTTCATAATAAACTTTTTTGTGTGATAAATTTTTTCTTAATTTTTAGCCTGCTTACTTTTTATTTTTTAAATTTTCTCTCTTATCCTAAAGTTTAAACTGCTGAGACTTGTTGTATTTGATCGGTATTAAAAATAGAAGTTTTTTATTTCCTATATGTTATAACTCTTCGAGATCTGTAAATGTTACTTTTTTAGGAAAATTACATTTACTTCTCCGAGCACGTGGTTCTACTTTAGCCTTAGTTATTTCCTCTATTAGTCTAGATTTATATAATCTTTCTCTTTTTTATGTCATTTCTATATTTTTTTCCGCTTAGATAATGTTGTACCATTTGTAATTATCATATTAAATAATTATTAATAACACAACATAACCATATCATACCATAACATAACCATATCTGTCAATTTCATTATCATTTATTGCAGTTTCCTATTTCTTATCTTAGTCCCTACACGATCCCTTATTTCGGCAGATTTCCCTAGGCCGATTCAGTTTGTACACAATCCCTGCTTGACAAAGTTATCGGCTCTTGCAACGATCTGTTCTATTCTTATCCTTTATTATAGATTTCTTCTTATCATTACCCTACTCGAGTAGATATCTACCTTGCTTTATTCTTATCGACCCTCCTTCTGTTTCTCTTTCTAGTCATTTTCTATTCTACGTCCTATGCCCCGCGGGCGGTGGATTCAAATACATACTGGTGCAGATTTACTGTTTTCTTTTGTTGCTCGTAGTAATTGATTGATTGACATTATTTATCTTTTCTTTTGCACTACTGCTTTACTGCACTTCTTGTTCGCTTCTGGATAATTTAGTTTGTTTTTACATTTCTTAAACGAGCCAATTTATCCAGTAGTACTTCCAAATTAGAATTTCTTATTTTTAATATATTTGTTCCTTTATTGACTTATTTCTCTATCTGTGTACTACATCTGTTATTTCACTACGTATTTTGGCTTTTAGATTAACATTAGGTACTACTTATTCAAATTGAATTTGCTGTTTCAAATGAAATATACAGATTTGGCCCATTTTTGTCTTTAGTTTTTCATTGATTTACCGCGGTTCTAATCGACTACCGGATACTTGGGTTGTTTTTACATGTTCTTAAACAACCCAATTATCCAACCGTTCATTTGTAGTTGGAGCATTTGGTCTCTTATCCCCTCTATATATATTTCCTTTTTAATTCAATACATATTTTGTGTGAGAAATCTATTATTTAATATCTATGTTGGTTTTAGATTAAACTGTTTCTAATGAAATTGACAGATTCGTCTATTTTCTTATTCTAACATTAGTCTTTTATCTAGATTCTTAAAATTTCTGTTTCTTTTTATTTCAGCCAGCTTTGCAGATTTACCTTTCCTGTCTACGTCCTGCTTTATAGAAGGATCATACTTATTTTATTCCTCCTTAATTCTGTGCCATTGGCTTATTGAATAGGGCAGAAGAGGTACACTTAGTCAATTTTCATTATACTTATTTTAATTCTTTTCCTACTAATAATTTCCTTTTTATTTACAGGTTTACCAGCATCGTTATGTCTCTCCGTGGATCTCCGTCTCCTGGTAGTTCTCAGGATCCGGATGTTTCCACTCCCGGCTGTTTCCGTTGTAACAGACCTATACACCGCCAGGTCTGTTACTAACCGCGCGGGACCGGACAAAGACAAGGAACGTGCCCGAGCCGACCGTTCCCCACCGCCGACCGTACCACCGAACTCGCGTACCGATCCGACCGCTCCGCACCACCTGCCGGACCACCAAACTCGCGAACCGAACTAAACACACCGCACCATACCCCGTACCACCGAATAGATTTGGCGGGAACCGGATGCCAAAATACGGCAAAACGGATGCGCCCCGACACCGGAACTTCCGTGTAACACCACTCCGCACTACCACCCCGCGCCACCAACCGCGGGCTATATAAGACGCCGCGGCCGAGACCAAACTCTCTCTTGTCTCCAGTCTTCGGTCCAGAACGAGCCATCTCTTGTAAGTATAGCCCCGCTTACCCAAAACGCCTCACGTTTTGTATCCGCAGGACGGTGTACCACCTTCCTACCAGTCCGTCGAGGGCTAAATCTCAGGGCGACTGAGACCGCCGGGGCGATCCGGTACGAACGTCGTGGAGTGCGGCGCGCTCTCCTCGACGCCGTAGAACCGTCACGGGAGGCCCCGTAGTCGATGGCGAATCGATCTCACGGGGACCGAAAATCCCGACCCGTGACAGGGAAATCACTGATTTACGAAATACCGTGAAACCGCCGCGCACCAGGTCCGGCATAACACCCGCGTCGCGAATCGTCCGCGTACGCGAACGCGATCGCGATGCGTTCGACATCCTCGCGACCGAGCCGATAATCTCCGCGACCGTACAATCACCGCGACGACACTCTCCGGCACGTCCGTCCGCGAACACCGCGTACACGCTGCGTCGCCGAGCATGAACACCGCGTTCCCACCGCGTCACCGAGCACCCGCGTCCGCGAGCAGCGAGCCCAACGTAAAAATACACGCGTGTCATTTATTTCGTAACCCGAAATCACCGCCGATCCTTGCACTAACCGATCTCCTCGCCGTCAAGACCCTGGTCCGACGAGCAAATTCCGGCACGGGGAGACACCGCCGCGAGAACCGAACGACCGACGAAACGGAAACGTTACATGGCGCCCGAACAGGGACCTGGTGCAGAACGACCGCGACGGAATAGCTGCCACGTGGCGCTTCGCGAATTTTGAGGTTAACGACGCCTCGCCGGAAAACGTGCTCCGCCAGTGCTACGCGCGCGCGACATCTAGCGGCGCCGCGCCGCGTTAACCGGGCCCGCGTACGAAGATCGCGTCGACCGCCGGAAGAAATCGCGCTCGCCCGCACGCGCGCCACCGAGGCAGCACCGACCGCACCACGACCGCTTCGGCGCGGGATTCAACGCGTCGCAGGGAATGAAGGGAGTCACGACGCGACTCAGGAAGGAGCAACTCGTCGCCGAATTACAACGGAGGAATCTACCGACGTCGGGAAAAGTCGAGGAACTCCGACAACGCTGGGCTAGCCGCATCGACGAACACACGGAGGAACTGATGGCCGAGCCGAAGAACATCTCCGCCTCCGCCGGAGGAATAAATCCCGGACCGTCAACCGACCGCGGCTCCGTCGTAATGATGGAACCCGCCGATCCCGGGAGAACGATGGATCAAATCCGAAAATGGGGCTGTACCACCGACGGAAAGGACCCGTTCTCGTTCCTCGAACGAGTAAACGAACTGCAAGAAGCCTGTCGGATCCCCGAAACCGATCTGCTCCGAGGACTGCCCGAATTGCTGCGTGGCGAAGCGCAGTTATGGTTCCGTAATATGCGCCACCAGATTTCGACGTGGACACAATTCACCGAGAAATTCCTGGCATTCTTCGCCTCTCACCGGACACGACGACAGCTCGAACGAGAAGCTCGCGAACGAGTTCAGCGAGCAGGAGAGCCGTTTCACTTGTACATGAACGCTCTCCTTACCCTGATGAGACGAGCGCAAATTCCGGTGCATGAATACCTGGAAAACGTGTACGAGAACATGCTTCCCGAGTACACGATGGTGATCAACCCGGATACGCTCACCGATCTGGACGACCTTCTGCGATAGGCGCAGCGCGTCGAACGCGCCCAGGAAAAAAAGGGACGGATACAACGACCGAGAGTCGCCGCAGCCGCGTCGACGGAAGAAACTACCGAAAGGAGACGCAACCGAGAGCCACCCGCTCCGCCAGTGCATCACGCCGATCACCGTACCGATGACCCTGTCCGGAACTCCGATCCGTACAATCCGGACACCCACTGCTGGCGTTGCAAGCAACGAGGACACCAACGGTTCGAGTGTCGGAACGAGTACCGACGGTTCTGTTCGCGATGTGGCCGCGACGGTCTATTAACGCGAGAGTGTCACCCTCCGGGAAACGCCCCGCGGGGCCCGGCACCGACGGGCGAACGACGGCCCCAGTAATAAAATACGCGCCGCACCCAACAATAACAATACAAGTGCTCGACCGAACAGTGGAGGCGCTCCTCGACACGGGGGCCCTAATTTCGTGCGTGAGTGGCAAAGTGCACGAATGGACACAGGAGCGCGGCATCCCGACATTGCCGGCCAACAACACCGTCACCTTGGCCGACGGATCAGAACTTCAACCGGCCGGACTGGTGAAAATACCAGTCCAGGTCGGCGGAAGAGATTGGGAGCAGGAATTTACCATCCTGCCCAGGATGCAGCCGCCCGTACTCCTGGGGATCCAGGCTCTCGCAGCGCTAGGAATTACGCTCCAGCCGCCGCCCACCGTTGCCACCTGGCCCGACACGCCGATCACGCTCACCTGTCACGAGGTAGGCCTTCGCACGCCCGGAAAATCCGACCGGGAGAAACTCGGAAAATTTCTCGAAGCGGAACTACGACAGTTCGACGCAATCACCGGACGTACCGCGCTCGCCCAGCACCGGATAAAACTCCTCGACGAGACACCGATAAAACAACGATATCGGCCACGTAATCCGGCGATGCAGGAGATCATTAATAACGAGGTCGATAAAATGCTGGAGGACGGAGTGATCGAGCCCTCGCACAGCCCGTGGAGCTCGCCGATCGTCATGGTACGGAAGAAAGACGGCCGCCCTCGCTTTTGCGTCGACTTCCGGAAATTAAACGAGCGGTCGGAGAAGGACGCGTACCCGATGCCGCATATCCAGGCCACCCTGGATAAATTACGAGGCGCACGATTCCTCACGACGCTGGACTTAAAAAACGGATACTGGCAGGTGCCACTGGAACCGGCGAGCCGCCCGCTGACTGCATTCACCGTACCGGGAAAAGGATTATTCCAGTTCACCGTGATGCCATTCGGTCTACACTCCGCTCCAGCGACGTTCCAGCGCTTGCTCGACTAGATCATCGGCCCCGAGCTCGAGCCCTACGCCTTCGCATACCTCGACGATATTATCGTCGTCAGTCGGACGTTCGACGAACATTTGGAACACTTAGGCGAAGTGTTCCGACGGCTCCGCAGCGCGGGCTTGAAGCTAAACCCGGAAAAGTGCCGTTTCTGCGTCGACAACCTGAGGTATCTCGGCCACATTGTCGACCAACAAGGCATCCGGACCGACCCTGACAAGACCAGCGCGATCTCCAAGATTCCTGCCCCGAAGACGATTCGGGAGATACGCCGCTTCCATGGCATGGCATCGTGGTACCGGCGATTCGTGCCAAATTTCGCCGAGATCATGGAGCTCTTGACGCGGCTGACCCGGAAAAACGCCAAATGGCGATGGACCGAGGACGAGGAAACCGCTTTCCAGCTAATGAAAGAGAAGCTCGTCACCGCACCGATCCTTGCCTGCCCGGATTTCGAGCAACAGTTCACCCTGCAGACGGACGCCAGCGACAGTGGACTAGGCGTAGTGCTCACACAGGGCACGGAAAACGAAGAACGCGTGATCGCCTACGCCAGTCACACGCTGAGCACGACCGAGAGGAATTACAGCGCAACCGAAAAGGAATGCCTCGCCGTGATCTGGGGAATCAGAAAAATGAAGCCGTACTTGGAAGGGTACCGATTCACCGTCGTCACCGACCACCAAGCTCTCCGATGGCTCCAAAATATCGACAGTCCGACCGGTCGTCTCGCAAGATGGGCACTGGAATTGCAGCAGTACGATTTTGAGATCAAGTACCGACCCGGAAAACTCAACCAGGTAGCGGATACGCTGTCCCGAACCGAACCCGCCGCAGGCGTGAGCCTGATCCGACCGACGCAGCGCCCGGATACCTGGTATGAGAAGAAAATGCAAATCGTACGAGAAAACCCGTCCTCCGCCCCGGATTTCCAGATAAAGGACGGGAAGCTGCACTGCCACATCTTGCACCAGCTCGATTACAACGAGCCCGAGCCCGGAGACGCCTGGAAGATCTGCGTTCCGACCTACGAGCGAAAAGAATTGTTGCGCCAACACCACGACGATCCGACCGCTGGCCACCTTGGCATCGCCAAAACGATCGTGCGGCTAGCACGAAAATTCTATTGGTCAGGCATGTTCCGCGAAACTGCCCGATACGTCCGAAGCTGTGCCAATTGTCAACAATACAAGACGCCCCCGCAGCAACCGGCAGGAAGATTACTTGCCAACCCGGGAACGCAACCATGGCACACCGTGTCCATTGATCTGGTCGGACCATTGCCTCGATCGCGACAAGGGCATATCTGGCTGCTAGTAGCGCTCGATCGCTTTACGAAATGGGTCGAGCTCGCACCGCTACGAAAAGCGACCAGCACCGCCGTCACCGCCGCCGTTCAGAAGGACAT
>JAQQRT010005835.1:20648-40836 GCA_028454225.1 Lasioglossum leucozonium | reverse complement strand
CACGAGTTCATGACGAGGGTCTTTGAAGAAGGATCCAATTAGAATTCCGTGGTCTTCCCAGAAATTTTCTGTGGAGGTAGCTCCCGTCTGAAAGGGGAAGTTCGTCAGACGCTCTTCCGAGTTCCTCCTTATACGTTTTTCGGAATTATCTCATCAGGACCGCCTTCGTCTTCTGCTTCCGAGTGATTTTCTTCGTTGATTTGTGTTGCCCGTATTTGGTTCTGCCGAGTACTCCATCGCTTTTCACCTTGACCGACACCGTCACTCCGCTGTTCCCTGTACCGTGGATTGTCGACTTGTGGCCGCGTTTGTTCGGGCGCTCTGCATGGGTGTTCAGCACTTGGCCCTGTATATTTCCTTGGTGGACGCACCTGATGCTTTCCGCTGGTCATCATCTGCTGACCGTTTGTTATAGGCACGCGCGGTCACGTGCCGGTTGTTCATACCCTGGTCTCTGCGTCCAATCTCGGGCATAAGTAGGCCGCTCGCCCCCTCGCTGCCGGTTGACTGTTCCTCCGTTGTCGAAACGTTCTAGCAATGCGAGGAATGCGTCAATGGAGGTAATATTCTGTCCAAGCACGCAGTCATCCACTGCTTGCGTGAAGTGTCGAGCCAAGATTAGCACAATTTCTTCGTCTGCCGGTCGAGGTAGTAGGGCGCGTGCCGTTCCGATGAGCCTCATTGCGTATGCAACCCGAGTAAGTCCAGCTTCTGCGCGATAAACTCCCCCATCAAGGTTATCTCGAACTTTGCGTTGGATAGCGGAACTCCAAAATCTGTCCAGGAACGCCCGAGTGAATTGGTTCCACGTCTCGATTTGGTCGGTGACGATATCCCACCATTCGCTGGCGACTCCCTTTAGGGATTGTTCGTGTTCCCCCATACCCAGGATTCGTTCGTTATTGACCATACGCGTCGCCTCCGTCCAAACAGTTAACGTGAGTTCCGGCAAGAGGGTTGGCTGCATTCTGTCTGTTAATGGAATCTGAGATAAATCGGGTCATAGGGAATCCTGAGGAGTTTGCGGGAACGTCCGGGGATCGAGGAGTCGCCCAGGCCGTGTAAGCGCGCCCTGCCGACGATTAGTTATCTTCTGCATACGTGTCCGTGAATTTTCTGGCGGGTACGTGTCTGTTGCTTTTCCCGAGGGTATCGGCAGGAGCATCGAGAACATTCTGTTCGTTTCAAGGATCAGAGAAACCACGGGTCATAATTCGTCGTGATATATTAAGAATTTATAGCGAAGCATTGACGTTCGTCAATACCGACGTCGCGACCGGACTAGAATAGATCGATTTTGGTACACGAGGTAGATGTGACTTCACGATACGCGCGTCTGAGCCGAAACAAAGCGTAAGCGATCATTGGTAGTCGCGTTTCTTAAGCGGAATCTTCAAATTCCGTACCATTGTTCTATGCATGGGCTTGTCGTCCCATACGCATCAACGTAAACAAGAAAGTCTGAATCCGTACGGACGAGAACCATTGTAGATACCGGAACATATACAAAACATACGCTGTTTATTTACTCATCAACGATTCTACAATATTCATTAAGCCCTTTTCAAGAAATACCGCTTTCCAGTGCCTGGAGGCACGAACCACAGTCGTTTACCACTTCTTGGGAAACGATACGCCGGGTCGCGTAACAGATCCGGCAAGTTAACAAAGGAGAAAAGAACGGTTACAGTATGTATACACAGACTCGACCTACACCGTCTGACCGCGTGTCACTGCATCGTCATCGCCCCACCTAGCCATATCGCAACATGTAATATCGATATTCCAGCGAAATCGCGAGGTCGCCCCGCGCAAGAGGTGCGTGCGCATCGATTACCTCTCGATCTAGATCGAAGGAGGTCGATGCGCGACAAATGATGGACACTCTGCGTCTGGGAACGGTTCAACAAGCACGCGTCGTTACGGATTCCGAAAACCGGTGCGAGAACGGGAAGTCAAACCGACTTGGTGCCTTAGTCAAACCGCTTGGGTTACCCTCGTCTCGTACGCGCCTCAAACCGAGGAGCTGCTAATGCAAACCGCATTAGGTCACTGGAAATATTCTTAGACCGTGAACGTATCACGGACCAGCGCAGCAGTCAAAATTATAAAGGTACGAGACGTGGATAACCGGACAGGTGACTGAGCCCGCTTGTTCAGGCTTTCGGAAGTCAAGCAGAACGGTCTGCTATAAATTCTCTCGTCGCGACAATAAGGATTTAGTTATATCACAATTATTCCTCTAACGCCAGAGTTCGTCCGAAACCACCAAGTGCAGACAAACGAACTCCTTCGGCGTAGCAGATCATTGAGATATTTAACTTGTTGTCATTCGTGTATTTATTCCGAGTAATCGGCATGGTACAGGAGTGTTACAGCGGTCCTTGGTCGTACGGAACAGTCGTCGTGCCGAGCGGTCTGCGCGTCGCGTCGCGAAAGCAAGGATTTAGTTATATCAAGGTTATTCTTCCAACGCCAGAGTCCGTTCGAAACCACGAAGTGCAGACGAACGAACTCCTTCGGCGTGGCAGATTATCGAGATATTTAACTCGTTGTCACTTGTGTATTTATTCCGAGCGATCGGCATGGTACACGGGTGTTACAGCGGTCCTTGAACGTTCGAAACAATTAACGTGTCAGAACGGTTGACACGTTGCGTCGCGAAAGCAAGGATTCTGTTGTATCAAGATCATTCTTCCAACGCCAGAGTTCGTTCGAAACCACGAAGTGCAGACGAACGAACTCCTTCGGCGTGGCAGATTATCGAGATATTTAACTCGTTGTCATTTGTATATCTATTCCGAGCAATCGGCATGGTACACGAGTGTTATAGCGGTCCTTGTATCGGGTCAGAGCGGTCTGAAATCGCGTCGTTAGAACACGGGATACAGTAATATTGAAATCGTTCTTCCAACACCGGAGTTCGTCCGAATCCACATTGTGCAGATGACTGAACTCTTTTGGTGTGGCAGACGATTAAGATATTTTAACGTGTTGTCATTCGCGTTCCCATCCCGAGTAATCGGCATGATACGCGGATGTTACGATTATCCGACTGCGTTCTAAATAAAATACCGAACCCAGGTGTTGAGTCCTACCTAACGCCGTAAACGTTAGGTATCCGTGAATATCGCGCTGCCATCGACCTGACGCCGTCTACGTCAGGGTCCCTTTAAAAATTGTCATTTTGTTTCTAATCACCTAACGCCGTCAACGTTAAGTTCCCGTGAATTTCGCTTTGCAAACCAGCTGACGCCATCTACGTCAGGGTCCCTTAAAATTTGTTATTTGATTGCGAATCATCTACCGCCGTTCTCGTTAGGCTTTGTTCGAACGTTATGAAAACATCCGTACTGTACGAATTCTTCATGATAATAGAATATACTCCAATTCTACCAGAATTAAGTCTAGCTTTCTTAACAAAGACCCAAAACACTCTCCGCTTTCCAGTGCCTGGAGGCACGAACCTACTATAGATAACTCAATCAAGGGTCGTGATCGCCCTATCGAGAAGAAATCTCGAAAAGAACCAAATAATGGTCACACAGCACCCAGAATTACGTCGACTGATCTTGAAATGAGAAAGTGAGGATCAGCTAAACGTAATTTTTTGAGAGTGGGCCATTCTTCGACTGGAGTTGTCTTGAGAGTTGGCAAGAGATGAGTGACGGTCTTTGAAATATGAGTCTGAACGGCGACACTAAGGGGCCGATAAATAACATGAAGTGTCAAGTCTACCACTCCCTTAGTTTGAGTAATCTTTGTAGCGCGAGCTCTATGAATGTCCAAGAATGACTTCATCGTTCTGAGATTAAGCTGCTTTACGAGTTGTTCTGAGACGAATGAGACTTGAGATCCAGGATCGATGAGAATCCTAACTTCTTGTGATGAGTGCATTGAGTTGACTTGAGCTATTGTAGTTGCTAGTAAAACTGTGAGCTTGAGCGATGAGACGGAACCTTGTATGAGTGATCCTTATGAGTGTCGACGACTGCACCAAACCTTCAATGAGTGGCAGATGTGGAGGTTTGAGCAACTGAGCTGTCCTCTGCCTCGAAGACCAGGGTCAAGTCACCTCCGTGGATAAATGAGTGGTGGTCGCCATTGCAATGCTTGCAGTGCTTCCGGGACTTGCAGTTGGAGCGGTTATGTCGTCCCAGACAATTAACGCACATGCCCTTCTGCTTGACGACCCTCATCTTCTCCTCTATCTTGAGCTGTCTAAATTGTGGGCAGACCACAATGTAATGATTCTGCTCACAGACGTCGCACGGATATTGAGGAGATGGATGAGCGGGCTGAGACCTCTGAGTGGGCCGGGATCTCTAAGTGGGCTGAGATCTCTGAGTGGGCTGAGACCTCTAAGTGTCTGAGCTGCGGGATCGTTGAGTGGTCGGCTGAGCAGTTGCGGTATGAGAAACACGACATTTAGTAACCGGAGATTTCTGAACGCTGGCGACAGGCTTGCTGAGAGTCATTTGCTCGATATTTTCAAGCGTTTTTGCTCGCGCCAAGAGGAAGTCGGCCAGCTGGTTCAGCGTGGGAAATTCTGTCGAATCAGACAGCGAGCTTTCCCAATGTTCCCGAGTGTCTGAGTCGAACAAGTTGATGAGCATGGCGACGAGCAGGCAGTTATGCTCGTCGTGCAAGTCCAAGACCTTGCGTGCCTGAGTTGTCTCGTTCATGATGTTGACCATCTTGATGAGAGACTGAGATTTCCTGGTGGTCATCGGCTTGAGCTTGAGAACCGTACTTTGTTTGTTCTCGTACCGGCGGGTGAGCAGGTCCCATGCTATCCGGAATGAGCCGTCTTCATGAGGCAGGCCTGAAATGAGCTGCACAGCATCACCCTGTACCGACCCTTTGAGGTATTGGAACTTTTCAAGTACCGTGAGTTCTACTCGTGTCATAATGAGTGACGTGAACATGGCCTTGAACCCTGGCCATCTAAGATATTCGCCGGAAAATGTCGGGACTACAATTTCCGGCAATCTTGAGTAGGCGTGACCTTGCAGCGATGAGTGTCCTTGACTTATCGTCGGTGTGAGCTTCGTTATTAATTGAGCGAAGAGGCGTCGAGCTTTCAGTGTCAACCAATGAGCTTGGGTGAGCTTTTTCTCGGCAAAGTACTCATGGTCGATGAGAGTGGCTGGCCAGTTGGCCACCAGTAGTCCCGCTAAAATGTCGTGGCTGTCGTCCGTCTTGGAGGGGGTCAGATCCGCGACCGTGTTCTTCAGCTCGTCCAGCCACATCTGCTGGTCCTTCACTCGCAGAAGCTGCTCTGCTGAGAGCCGTACCGGTGATTTCGAACGAGTGCCCACTGTCTCACTGAATTTTATGAGAGCCGTCGGTTTTGAAGCTGGCTGAGCCGACACCTCCTTCTCTGACCGCGAGGGAGAAACTTCACAAGAAGACATGGTGAGTGTCCACGAGTTTTCACTAAAAAAAACCGTGATACAGGTGTGCACGTACCGTAATGAGTGTCGGTGAAAAAAGAGAGAAAGAGAAAGAGATAGAGATAGACAAGAAATATACGCGAAGGGCAGAGAGTCACTGTTCTATGGGTGGAAAGAGACACCACTACGGCACGCAAACACAACACTGTAGTTGGTCAGAGAGAGACACGTATACACGAGTCACGGGGGTGTCCCACTTGGACGCAGACCGATTGGACGCGTTCCTTTTGGACGCCGGGCCGATTGGACGCGTTCCTTTTGGACGCTGGGCCGATTGGACGCGTTCCTTTTGGACACCGTACCGTTTGGACGCTTCCTTTTTGGACTGTGGCATAATAGTTGGTCTGGCTTAGATGAAGGAGCAGAGGTATTCCGAAAATTAAAGGTAATCAATAGTTGGGCTGGGTTAGATCAGGGAAAACATGAATACTATCATTAAGTGTTATTTCAATAGATGGTCTGCCAGGCGTCGAAACCACCTTGGTGGAGTAGCCGAATTTTGAAATCGCTGTATCTCCTAAACCGTGCATCCTAGCAAAAAAATAACGAAATTTTTAAAGGCTTTACCGGAGGGATATTGCCCTGCCCGAACCCAATTAGGCATATTCAGAAGTTGGTCCTCCACCTTTTTTCTTCCCTCTCCACCCTTGCTGTCTAACTTCAAATCATCATATCTCACAAACCGTGCATTGTAAACGGAAAATTTAAACGGTTCTGCCAAGGATGGACCACCCTCGCCTTTTCATTATACAATACAGCCCTGTTCTAATTTACCCCCCCCCCTCCCCCCGCCCTCATCTTTTCTGTCCAAAAGGAACGCGTCCAATCGGCACGGCGTCCAAAAGGAACGCGTCCAATCGGCCCGGCGTCCAAATGGAAAGCGTCCAATCGGCCCAGCGTCCAAAAGGAACGCGTCCAATCGGGACCGTCCAATCGGGACGCATCCAATCGGTCTGCGTCCAAGTGGGCATCACTCCCGGGGAAGAGGGGGCCAACCACCAGCACCGCCAGGAGAACTACAGCAGCGGCCCAAGCTGGCCCGAAGAAGAAGATGACGCCACCGAGGGGGTCTGGGAAGGGCGGGGCATCCCCTCCCCCGCCCACTGCACGACCCAACCCACACCCACATTAGCCCACTCCACCGCGGGCTGTTAACTCGGTGGTAAGGACGGCGGCATCCCCCACCTACGCCGCCGTCACTGCGGGCACAACAGTGACGACTGGCACGCGAGGAGACTGCGGCGAGCGCAGGCAACTGCGCTCAGCGACACGGGCGGCATCAATGCCCCTGGAGTGGATGGCGGAGGCCATCCGCAGCCCCCAGCTCGGTTGCACCAACATCGCCACACAGATTCCCCCCACCACCCCATTGCTCCACCCCACCGTACACCTGCGGAGCGCAGGAGGAGGCTGTGGGCTGCGCAGTCTCTTCGGCGGTGCCAGCTACCCTCACCACCGCCACTGTCACAGTCACCACAAGCGGGGGGCCAATCGTCACCTCCAGGCCTCTCGCGGGGGGAGTGGTGAGCCGGAGGAGGATCAGGCAGGAGCCTGAAGTCCTCCCCCTCCCCCCCATCATCGAGGTGGCGACGCCTGGTCCAGCCAGAGCGGCGGAAGCAGCAGTCACCCCTATCACCATCAGGAGGACTGAGGAGGACGAGGTAAACACCTACCCTATGCCGCGGCAGCTGGCTACAGCGAAGACCAGGAGACGACGCCGTGGGCCACCCTCGTCGTCCCCATCGTCGCCGGAGTCAACCCCGGACTCATCGCCGCCACCACCGAGTAGGACCCCTCTACGAGGACCACCAGCTAGGGGCTACCCGTCGTCGTCGCCCGTGCCTGCCCCCGTCACCAGCGGCGCCTCAGCAGGTACAGTGCCTCTTTTTCTACGGATGGAGGCGGGGCCTTCTGCCCCTCCATCCCTCTCTAACCCCGGTCCCCAGCCTAATCGGGTCGTCAGCCCTCCCATCGTGAAAACGATGGTGTGAGGGGTGCTGGTCGGCCCCCGGGCGGGTCCGCGCGAATGTCTAATCGAAGGGTCAGTCGAGACCCTATGGGTGGGTTCGCGTCGCGACTTAGAAGTATGGGTGGGAATAACCCTGCGCGCCCTCATCCGGTGATGAGTGTAAGTGGGGTGACGGCGCCCCCCGCGGGGCGGGCAAATGCCCCTGCGGGCGTCGTTAGACCGTCTGCGACCTCCCGACGCCCGCGTGTCCCGGAGCACCAGCAGACAAGGACGGTCGGTCAGCCCCTCCGGCAGCGTGCATCTCGAGCACGAGAACAAGCCGCGCTGACGAGAGAGCGGGAATTACTGATTGATCTCGCCGAGTCTGTTGGCACTACTGACGATCTGGAGGAGGCAGCGAACCAAATCGCTGCCTTCCACAAACGCTTCGGGAAGCAAACCGTGGGTGCCGGCAGAAGTACGAACGATCGGCCAAATCCCGACGGGAGACGGAGGGAGCGTATCGTGGCGCCCAACCGCCAGAATCGCCCCGATAATGCCGGATTGGACTCTGCTCCAAGCGGTGCTGACCGAGTTAGAGAGGCTACGCGTCTCCAGCGGCTGTTTAGAGAGAACTGCAGGCGTGCAGTTCAGGAGGTGCTCACTGGCCCCCCTGCTCAATGTCAAGTTGACAGTGCCAGGGTTCACGAGCACTTTCTGAGCATGTACTCACCTGCGGGCGAACTACCAGCCGCTGGGCCTCTCGGCTTTCCATCCGAGGCTCCAGGCGAGTTGAGCAATGCGGCTCTGATCCAGGCCTTCGCAGTGAATGAGGTAGACCGACGGGTCCGGCGGATGTCAAACTCCGCGCCAGGACCCGACGGTCTGACTTACCGTGACCTTCGAAGGGCTGATCCGAGCTGCGCTGTCTTAGCCGCATTGTTTAACATGTGCCGCAGACTGGAGTCGGTCCCCGCCTCTTGGAAGGAGTCCAACACTGTGATGATTCACAATAAAGGCGATCGGGGGGATCTGGCGAATTGGAAGCCTTTGGCCATGTCCGATACGACCCCCAAACTCTTCGCGGCGGTAATGGCCGACCGGTTCGTGTCGTGGGCGGACAGAAATAAGCGGCTCAGCCCGCAACAGAAGGGCTTCCTGCCGTGGTGGGGGTGCTATGGACACAACTTCGTGCTGCAGGAGGACCTCAACGACGATCGTGGGGGCAGGCGTCAGGTTGTGGTCGCGTGGTTGGACCTAACCAATGCGTTTGGGTCAATTCCCCACGCGACCATTGACCGTGCCTTTGCGGAGGCCGCCGTTCCCTCGCCCTTCACGAATATCGTGAAGGAGCTTTATAGAGGCTGCACCACCCGGGTGCGGACCGCGCAGGGCTTTACTGACCCTGTCCCCATTCTTTCCGGCGTGAAACAAGGATGCCCACTGAGTCCGGTGGCGTTTAGCATCGCCCTGGAGCCGGTCCTGCGAGCAGCGACCGCTTCTGGGGTGGGTTACACGCTGCACGGGCAAAAGTACTCAGTACTTGCAGCGAGTGGGGTGGGGCTCCGGTTCAACCCGTCGAAGTACGCCACGCTGCATCAAGATAGCAGCGGCACCCGACGGGTGCACCCCACTCGCTTCCGCTTACAGGGTCAGGAAATGCGCGCCTTGGCAGCAGGTCAACCCTACGAGCACCTCGGGGTGCCCGCCGGGTTCCAAGGCAAACGCCGCTGTCGACGATTGAGGAGATGGTTCGCGACCTGCGATCCGTTGACCAATCCTTCCTCGCCCCGTGGCAAAAGTGCGAGGCGGTGGCTACATTTATACTGTAGCGGCCTTGTCGCTGCCCTGCCTATACCTGCAAACTAGCCGGTCCCTAATTTTCTGGGTTTTCCTCAAGGTTTCGGTGCGGGTCTGGCTATCGCGGTTGTCTTGCATCTGGTAGCCAGATTCGCGTCGAACAGGAGTTTGTTTATGGGCAAAGACGGACCTTTCTTCCGTGTCCGTTTTCTTCCTTGCCCGGGGGTATTCCCCCATCTGTCGAAGGCCCTTTATATAGGCCTCGGATACAGTGGCGGGGGCTCATTAGTAAATTAGCCATCTTTGCGACGACTTGCTAGTCGTCATTGCCGATCCGATCGTTCCGACCGTTAGCTAATGTTTTTTGTATTATATATCGCGTATGTAAATAAATAGTTGTACATAGTAGTGAAACTTGAACAATTCGATTCCTACAATACTACCCCGCCTCGACTTCATGCTGCGGGGAGCCAGCGTGGAGAAGGGCCCCCTTAAAGCCGCCGACAAGTTTCTCCGGAAGCTTGCGAAGTCCTGGCTCAACCTCCCGCAGAGAGCCAGCGCGGAAGTGGTTTACCTCCCTCCCAGATGGGAGGATGCGGACTGCTCCCGCTGGCGGACCTGACCGACGCACTGGTCATCGGGCATGCGTTCCGTCTTCTGACGTCACCTGACCCGTTGATCGGTGAGCTGGCCAGGGCATCTCTGCGAAGATCTGGTGACCTACCTCTCCGGCTCGCTGGAGGGGGAATTCGCTAGGGACAGCGGGTCCTTCGCAACACTCTGGTCGAGGGCTAGGAACGCGGCACGTAGGTCGGGTAACATTCTCCGATTGAGTTGGCAGTGGAGCGGGGCCAGACAGAAACTAGCGGTGGCGCTCCGGGGTTCTCGGGGGCGGATGGTGGTGGTCTCTCTTAAGGGTGAACCGGAGAGTCGAGGGTCTTGACGGGAATCTAGAGGCGCTCAGGCCTGACATCGTAGTCAGGCACGAGCCCTTGAAAAGCATCGTGATCGTCGACGTGACCGTGGCCTTCGAGAACGGCGCCGAGGCGCTAAGAATAGCGAGGGAGAGGAAAATTGAAAAATACCTCCCCCTCGGCGCCGCTCTTGAGGGACAGGGCTACCGAGTCGTGATCGATGCGATCGTCGTCGGGGCGCTCGGCTCATGGGATCCGGACAACGAGGCGACGCTGAAGCTGTTGCGTATACGGAGGAGCTACGCCGCTTTAATGCGTCGCCTCGTTGTATCGGAAACCATCTGGTGGGCACGCGACATTTACGTGGAGCATGTATCGGGGGTCCGCCAGTACCAGGCGGCCCTCCCTCCCTGCGACCCGGGCGCTGGCCCCGGGCCTCCTGGGGACCCAAATGACTTCGAAACAGGTACTGTGCCTCGGATGGACGTGCCTCCTACGGCCCGGGATGTGAGCTATGCGCCCCGAAACAATAATGCGGAACCCACAGCCCCGCCATCGACTCGGGCCATTTCCGACGCCGGAGAATAGATTTTAATGCATATGCTGTAAAAAAACTAGCGAGGGCAGCGAGCCCGAAATACAGATTTATTTTATTTTATTTTCACCACTCGACAAAGCCCCGCCATGGGGCTGTAAGATTTTATAATTCACTGACTTTGTTCAGGAATGAAGCGTTCAAAACGTCGGTTATCGAGCGACTGAGTTCACACGCGGCTCAATCCACGCATCGATCACGTGCATCGATCGTTAGCGCTGCCCTTGGGGTCTTAGAGTCTATGGCGTCTACAGTGGTGGCTCTGAGCCACTGTCGGTCCGTTCTCTCTATTTGAGGGATGTCATAGGCCTAGAAGTCCTCTCACTCCACCTCCTCGTGGTGGACCTTGGGACACGCTCCGCGTGTGCTAACGAAGTGAGGGGTGCAGGCGGGCATTGCAAGGCAGTGTCCGTCTGTAAGTGTGTCCTGGACGACAAGATGATCGTTCAGGGACCCATACCGTAGGCCGGTGAATTTTTCACCGGAGCGGGTAGCTTGCTCTGAATGACTGGCTCGGGAGGAAGATCAACCTCTATAAAATGTGGTCTGGGTTAAGGAACATAAAAGGAATATGTGGAAATGGAATTTATAAATGGAATTTGGTTAACATGAAGGGAAACGAAGGAAAAAGAGACAGCAATTGATTATAATAAATATAATCAAGCATCTTGGCAAATTGGAAATAGGAAAGAAAATGGAATAATGTATCAATTACTGTGGAATTTTTCGGATCTGAGGGCTGTAGGGTTACCCGGCAGGTCAGTCTCTGAAAAGGAATCAGTAAAACAATGAGAGAGAGAATAAAAAAACTTTTGGTATATATAGTAGATAGTAACTCGGTACTGAAATGAAAATCTGTGGTAATGGAATAAGCAAAACGAGAGTCACTATGACCACTATCAAAGAAGGAATTAAATAACATTGCTCCGAATGGCTGCGAACCTGGCTCGACATCGAAGGGCTAGTACAGCTCCTGGCTGTAGGCAAACGTGCTTTCGGTGCGACTGCAGGGGGATCACCCAGAAGAGGAGAATGAATTGGTGGTTATCCGCCTTATACCTGTGACCGTTACGTCACATGCAAGCCAGTGTGCGAGATACCCGATCCTTGTCCATGACAAAGATCGCGTGAGTGATTTGCAGATGCGCGCGCATCGATCCCCTCTTCGAGCAATCGAAGGAGGTCGATGCGAGCACCGGCAGAATCACTCTGCGCTGGGCCGCTGCCTTGTAAGCTCACAGCAGTCACACGGTCGATTGCCGGTACTAATTGCGAAACGCGTATATTAGAAATTTTGCGTTTTATGTCTTGTAAGATAAACTTATATACAGAAAATCTCTGTTTGCCGAAGTAGGCGTTTTTTATTATTAAAATTTGTTTCTGCGGAAATTATAAACTCGTCGCACGTGTCGAATTTAGTCGCGTCGTGCGGATAAAGGAATAAGACCGTATAACGGATCAATTACGAAATATTATGTATTGCGCTAGCAGCGTATGATTATTGTCACGAGCTTCGCGTCATTGACTTTCGTATCGATTTTGAAATGCGTCGTACGGTCGACGTCGGCCTCGTGTAAATTATAAAAAGGTATTATTTTGATTTAGTGTAACTTCAATCGTTCCGCTCACTGATGTGTCGCATTCTTGTAGAAGTGTCATGACCACGGATATGTGCTCTGCCGCAACTACTTAAGGGTGTTTGCACATCGTCGTGAGCCATACTAACGGGTTGACTCCGATCACCGCTCCCGTGATATTCCGGCGGTGCTGGTCGGTGTTCTCGCTCCGTTAGTCGCGTCTTTAGTGCAAACCGGTTTGCACTCGCATAGGGCGCTCATAGGTGCTACTGAATGATCGAGTGCTCACCGTGACCACGTTTACGTGCTCCGCTGTAATCTCCTGCTTATTTCAGTCATCTGCTGAGTAAATCAGCGAGTAGATACCGTCCACCTCTCCCGTACGGCAGGGCTGTTCAGTATTCTACTTTCGTTGGTTGGGTCGTGGGCGCGATTGGGTCTCGTACAATCGCATCAAGCTCACGGGATCGTCCGATGATTTAAGCGAGTCGCCAGGGTCCCAAGTGCGTGCCCTGCCGTTCATTGAAAATCGTTTCGAGTACGTTGTCGTGAGGTTCCTAGCGTGTGGACCTCGATCGTTCCTCCCGGTTTGCCGGCTGGTCCGATCGGCGCTTCTATCACATTAGCGCGTTAGTACCGCGAATATCCCAACCGATTCCCACTGGGGAACACAAGTGCGTCTGGACACTAGAGGAGTCGCCAAGACCACGGAAACGTGCCTTGCCGGCTACTCGTAAGTGCTTCCACCACGTGCTTGTTGTTCGTCATACAGGTATCCCTTGATCACCGCTCCCGTAGTATTACGGTGGTGCTGAGAGAGGTTGCATATTCTGTGTGTCGAGTCGGTAACTCGTTCTAACCTCTGTTTGTCGAGGTCGCGAAGCACTCGGTGTGAGGTGCATTAGAATTCAAATTTTTAAAGTACCTTACACGAGGCCGGCGTCGACATCGCGAGGCGATCCGAACGACGAACCGCGACGACAGACGAGCGAGCGAGTTTACGTGGTAGTCGCGTTTCTTGTACGCATTCCGCGCAGTCCCAACTATTGTCAGCGAGGATTTGACGAGTTATATTTAGACTCAGTATAGTAAACACGAACACATACGAATTCCGCGTATTGTCAACAGGATTATTCTACACACGGGTAAACACGTTGGTAACCCGGAATAATCAGCGATCCGAATCACACTCTGTAATCACCAGGCATTGACAGAATATATTGTCATATTCTACCTATTTCGATCTCCAACTTTATTGAGTCTCGCCTAAACCTACCGTCTTCCAGTGCCTGGAGGCACGAACCTTTCATTCTCACTTCATGAGAATAAGAACACCGGGTCCGTAACCAATCCGGTGAAATTTAAATACAGCAATTCATGAACTAGTATGAGGTTAAATTTGATAGATCCGCTAACAAATAGATAAATTCCCTTCATGAACAGATAAGCAAGTTAAAATCGAAACAGTTGAAAATAAACGGTTACATACCTAGGCAAGCGAAGAGACAGGGGAAGAAAGAGATAGCGTCTGGTCGTCCTGGATACGATACCGGCATCTCTGGAATCTATCTACGATAGGAATAAGGCACAAAAACGGTCGATAAAAACTGACAGGATTTCGATTTAATGCTAATGTAGGCAGAGCTTTCGGGTTCCCCTGCAGTTCGGCTTCTGAGAAGTTTTAATCGTCGGTGCAGCGGGGGAAGTACAAAGAATAAGTATGGATAGATAAGGGCCCAATTCTGGGGCGGAAATGAACCTATTTAATTAGATGGGATAGGTGGGAGTGCAAGAGGTCACCACTGTACCAGGAAAGTAGAAATGCCCTCCGAATGACTGCGAACCTGGCTCGACATTGAAAGGCTAGTACAGCTTCTGGCTGTAGGCGAACATGCTTTCGGTGCGACCGCAGGGGGTTCACTCAGACGATGGGACTGGGTGTGAGGGGAACTTGTCTTAAAGTAGAGACAATCGAAGAGACCCGTTAGAGAGATGTAGGCTAGCTTTCAGGAATGAAGCGCTAGCACATTTTTGACGATTACAATGGCACGTATAATGGAAAAACTGTAAGTAGGAATATGGTAAAAGTAGAAGGACGGTATGGTTGAATCATCCAATGAATACAGGGAGCAGTGTAGAAGATACTCGTGTGCTTCTTGCTCTCTGTCGGAGTACGTTGTCAACCTATACGAAATGTTAGCGGCTAATCCACTAAACGTTACTAGTGAGTTGGAAGGGGTAAAAGCGATAATGGTATATCGTACAGGAATTGTAAGGGAACGATAAGAAGTGCTACGAGCACACTATTTCATGTTGTTCTCGAAGGAGGGGTGGCACGGGTCGTGTAAGGCGAAGGTTGGACCGATGCAAATCGCGATCTTAACTGGAGCCGCATGATCGCGGTCTCACTTCCCCGACGAGGGAATAACCGATTAAGTATACATGCCGTAAATGATGGGCAAACGAAGAGACGTAGGAAGTGGAGATAACGTCAGGTTTTTATGAATACCGATGTCTCTGTGCAAGGGAAAGGGAATAAACCTTTAAGGGGAAAGGCCTGACCAATGGAGCTATTTGCGGAAAGTCGGCCCAGAACCCAGGATGGTGGAGACATCCGTTTGGTCAGCTGGTATTTCCTAGTATGCGTCGAGCCCACCCAGGAGGGGGACACCGATGAAACCGATATTGGTTCTGGTTGAACGAATTTCGGCGAAGTTGGTGAACGGACCCTTATCACCCCAACGCGAAATAGGCCGGCAAGCGAAGACCGTATGGAATTGATATTTCGGCTCAGTCGGAATTTCGATAAAGTCGGATCGGAGCCCAAGTTGAGGGTTAGCTTCTTCCCAACCTTGAATTAAAGAGGATAATATTAAATTCAGGGGGTCCCTTGCTTTTGAAACTCCCTGTAGACTCGTAGAGTAGGTTTGAGACCTAACCCAGAGGTTTCAGGAGTGGGGAGAGGGCAAGCTTCTGGATTATCCGGAAGTAGAGTAGGGACGGGTTCATACTTGACGCATACGATATGGAAATACAGCGAAGGGGGGAGTCAAAATGTGGGCAGGCGAGACACCCTGCAGGTCTGAAGGTGAGACGGTCCGACGTGTACTCCGAGCCTTAAAACAGCTCAAAAACTCTTTGAATTAGGTAGAATGGCCGTCTCATCAATGATGACCGTCCCGCTTAGTAAGTCGATGATCCTGAATGCGGCCCGGGCTATAGAAAACAGGTCATAGGCGGAAAAGCGTAGGATAATTACAACCCGATAAAGGGCCGAGCCTCGGTACCGCCGTCGTGAATCCGATGACTATGAAACGGAGTGCCTTTAGGAAACGATGGGTGTCCGAATCCCGTCTCCGAGGATACG
Source organism: Lasioglossum leucozonium (assembly GCA_028454225.1). Lineage (NCBI taxonomy): Eukaryota > Metazoa > Arthropoda > Insecta > Hymenoptera > Halictidae > Lasioglossum > Lasioglossum leucozonium. The sequence goes on along the minus strand of JAQQRT010005835.1, from coordinate 25,179 downwards.
AAGACTAACTAACTAACTAACTAGCGCTGCCCTTACCCGTTAAGATCCGAATCGATCCGGTAATACCGTCCGCTAATCATTCTCAATCAGTACGCCAAACGATATTTTGTTTGTTCGTTCGTTCGTTCGTTTGTTCGTTTGTTCGTTTGTTCGTTTGTTCGTTTGCTCGCGTTTGCTCGCGTTTGTTCGTTTGCTCGTTTGCTCGTTTGCTCGTTTGCTCGTTTGCTCGTTTGCTCGTTTGCTCGTTTGCTCGTTTGCTCGTTTGCTCGTTTGCTCGTTTGCTCGTTTGCTCGTTTGCTCGTTTGCTCGTTTGTTCGTTTGTTCGTTTGTTCGTTTGTTCGTTTGTTCGTTTGTTCGTTTGTTCGTTTGTTTGTTTGTATGGACACATTGGATACCACTTCATGCGATCTCAAGAAAATTACTTATGTGAAACCAGTGAAAAAGTGAAAGGACATTGGATCCCTTCTGCTCGATAATTCCACAGGGCGGATATTAGGAATGCCTTTGTGGATTTGAACGAGTAGGCAGGTTCAATGTCGTGCAACGACCAGTTTATTAATCCTGTTCATCAATTTGATAAACATTTTCACCTCGTTGGCGACCCAAAGGAGGAATCCGCAATCAACTGATCGCATTAGCTGTTTATTGTGATTCGTGCTGCAATACAAGTGATATTGGAATTATTATTAGTGCATAGCTATTTGTTGACAAATGTGAACAGTGATCGCGAGTGTGGAAAATTGCATGGCATCTGTGTGAAGGAAACATACGATTTATTTATCATTTGAACAATGAAAGTGAAGGTCCGGAACAGCTGTGCAGTTCGTTGACCTGGCCGTACGTCCCTTGCCGTTCGGTACTGCCGTATACCTGAGATCAGCTGTGCAGTTTGTCACCGAAAGGACCAGTTGCCCTCATTTCGAAGTAACAAATGGATTTACGGCTGAATTATGTGAGTTTTTACAATAATTAATTCAATCGATTTCTGCTCTGTTTTGCTTGTTCATTTCTTCGTCGCGGCGGATCGCCGCGCTGGCAGTAGGAGATACAGCTGGCGCGCCAGACAGTTCGCGTCTAGCTCGCGCTCTGATTGGTCCGTGTTTTTCGTTAATAACTCCCAAACGAAGCCCCACCTGACATTTTGCAAAAGAAAAATGTCGTTTCAAATGACCTCAGGAACCTCCCATTTCCGGGAGTTGAGGGAGTTTTGAGACACCCTGTATATATACCGACAAGGACAAACAGAGAGGCAAACAGAGACAAACAAACGACGAGCGGGATAAGGGGGGATTTCCGAAGATTAGAAGGTCACGGCAGCAAACGAAAAATTTTGAAATCCAGAGAATCGTGGATGGCCGAGAGAGAAACATGTCGAGTCTTTCGTACGAGTTTTGTGAATCTTAGCCTACGTATTACAGAGAAGTTAAATTAGTTTGAATGTTTTTTGATTAAAAATTAAAAAGTTTTCTTTAATAGTCATTCCATAAATAAGAAGTTCAGTTTAATTTTATTATTACAAGTTATGTTTTGGTTTATTTTTATATTTTTTTTTAGTTTTAAAGTGTGAACTGTGCAAAGGTGTAGTGCAGAAATAGTGTATAAGTGGTGTAGGGTAATATTAGTTTAGTTTAGTGTTCGCGATCGCGCGAACGTTCGAGGTTGCCTCCTCGTCACGCGCCCCCCTCACCCTTTTTTTTTTTATGTGAGGAAATGCGTTACGCATACCCCGACCCCCCTGGGGGGGAGCCGGGGTTATGTGGGACTCCCACTAAAACCTCACACCCATCCCTAAGCTATGGAGGGGGTGCCCGGATCACGCGAGTATTCAACAGGCAACCCCCTCGCTTAGAATAGGACCCGGGGGTGGGGTTAACCTCCCCCACTGACCTACACTAGTCGGACACCGGGCGGTATGGTATCCGCCAGATGTCCCCATCCCCGAGGGCCGCCGGAACGGGCTTCCCGAGCCCCAGCTCGTCCACCCTGGCCCCCCCGGCGGCCTTCTGTCCCGCCCGGAGCGGGTGACCCCTGCGGAGAGGGGGCCCACACCGGCCAGGGCAGGAGGTCGCCGCACACGGTAAGGGAGGGTCGTCGGAGGTGTGTTCCGGCACGCCCCGCCCCTCCCCACCCCCCGTCATCGCCCGTCAAGGGGGGACCGACCAGCATCCCATATCCGAATCTTATTTCTTATTTCTGGGGTGCCGGCCCGTCCCGACGGGAGCAAACTCCCCTCCGGGGCCGGGGTCAACTTGCGCCCCGACCCCTATCATCCTCCGCCCCCCCCCCCTCGTCGGGGCACACGTCGACGTGGGGGAAACCCCCGCGCCTTCCGGATCTCCGCCCCCCTCACGGGGGTACTCGACGACGCAGGGGGGGAACACCCCCGCGTCGCTACCCTCTCCGCCCCCCCTCGTGGGGGCACACGTCGACGCGGGGGAGGCCTCCGCGCCGTACCCGCCTCCGCCCCCCTCACGGAGGCACTAGACGACGCAGGGGGGAACACCCCCGCGCCACCTCCCTCTCTGCCCTCCGTCCTGGGGTCCCAGCCTGGCGCGATGTGAAAAACCCCCGCGCCGCCCCATAAAGCATCAACCAACACTGGGGGGGCTGAGGCCGGCGCACCCCCCTCACCCTGCCATGACGTCAACCGCCGAATTGGTACTCTCGCGAAACCGTTGCGCGAATCCACGTTACCCCGTCTTGCCCCTTCAGGATCTATCGATCGCGCCCCAATCGTCGATCGTGGATCCTCGCATGATGCACAAGAACCAATCCGCAATTTCCAGGAAGCCAGATTCGCTCTGTCTCCGGGATCTGCTTCCTTCTTCTCTATCAGGCCATCGTACGAGTTGGTTCTATTTTCTCTGCGCTCTCTCTAGTCGTCGAATTCGTTCGCGTTATCAACGCACGAGAAGTTCGCTATTCACGCGGTAATTATAGTCCGTTTCCAAGTCAAGACCACGTATGGCGATTCGGGTGAACGAGAAGAATACTTACAAGTGATGGATCGTTCCCTGACGTACCCCGAGATGCGACCCGGATGAGAGGCTGGAGACAAGAGAGAGTTCGGTCTCGGCCGCGGCGCCTTATATAGCATCGGCGTGTTGACCCAGGCAGTTGCTGCACAGCTGGTGAGTGTCCACTCTCTTCTTCCGTTCTTCAGGCGAGCTCCTCTTGTACTCAGGGCAATGCATGATGAAGTGTTCCTTGGCGCACAGTACACAAGTCAATTTTGCTATTGCTTGACTTTTCTGCGCATGGTTAGTAGTGGCTGCGCGAGAAGTTCCCCTGGGTAAAGGTCGACCTGGAGCAGACCCTGCCTTGGAGGATTGACTGTGACTGAGACTTCTTGGTGCTGATCCAGGCGTTGCTTCCAGCTGATGGAGCCGGTTCAGCATGAAGTCCTTTAGAGTTACAAAGGAAGGCGGACTGCTACTCGGGGTAATCTTCTCCTCCCATTTGTCTCGGGTGACTGGATCGAACAAATTTACGATGGAGTAAACGAACCAGTCCTCAGAGTTTTCGATGGGTCTTCCTAATCCCTCCAACGTAATTGCGACCTTGGTGACTCCATGCTGGATTTCAGACATCGCTCGCACGGAGCTCTCTCGCATCTTGGGCAGTGCTGCGAGTTTATCAAGGCATTAGCGAACGAGGATACGCTTGTTCTCGTAGTGCTCCTGCAGGATGTTCCACGTGCGCTGATAGTTTTCGTTCGTGGGTGGCAGGTCCTTGACAAGATTAGCTGCCGGTCCGTGGAGGCTGCTCTTGAGGTAATGTAAACGATCCACGTCACACATACCTCTGTTTTTTGAATAATGGACATGAAGAGATCCTTGAAGGCCAGTCCAGATAGCCCCCATGGAACTTAGGAAGCTGCATTCTCGGCAGAGAAATGGATCCGGAGACTGACTCGTCGAGCGCCTGTTCCTGCACCTTCGAGCCCCTTGGTGATCGCGGTTCGCTTCTGCAGTCGAGTAGCAGGTCCTCGAGAATCGACCTCTGCTGAGCGTACGTCTCCTCGGCCGTATTAGCGAACCTCTTCGACACATAGTCGCAGTCCTTGAACGTGTCTCGCTGTTGGTACACGATAATGTCATGATTCTTTTGAAATTCGCACCAATGTTTTTCCAGAATATTGATGCGGATGTTAACAGCTCCTTCTGTAATAGAGGACTTGGCAACAGATATCTTGAAGTTGTCCATTGTCCGGCTCATCAACCCCACGAGGTCCAGCTGTTTTTAAGTAATCCCTCAGGTGACATTTTTTCCATTTTGACGCGAGATTGGATCGCTGAGTGGATTTTATCTCCTATTTCACCCTCAAATTTCCACAGATGCACTTACACCTTACACTGTTTCACTTGTAGATCCGGCTCGAAGGACCAGAAATGTGCACGAACCGATTTAGGATTTTAGAATGAGGAGATTCTAAGCTGGGAGTCGATTCTGCGCGGAAACGTGAATTTGGAATTGCGTGAGACAGGATCGCTTTGTAATGAAAGGAAGGAATGATTGAAATGGATGGGGG
>JAQQRT010005835.1:0-20548 GCA_028454225.1 Lasioglossum leucozonium | reverse complement strand
CCACTTGGACGCCGACCGATTGGACGCGTCCCGATTGGACGGTCCCGATTGGACGCGTTCCTTTTGGACGGTCCCGATTGGACGCGTTCCTTTTGGACGCCGGACCGTTTGGACGCGTCCCTTTTGGACTGCGGCATAATAGTTGGTCTGGGTTAGAACAAGGAGCAGAGGTATTCAAAAAATGAAAGGTAATCAATAGTTGGGCTGAGTTAGATCAGGGAAAACATGAATAATATCATTAAGTGTTATTTAAATAGATGGTCAGCCAAGCGTTCAAAAGGAACGCGTCCAATCGGCCCGGCGTCCAAAAGGAACGCGTCCAATCGGTCGGCGTCCAAGTGGGCATCACTCGAAATGGATGAATGTATTAACGGATAAATTTGAATGGGAACGGAATGAATGTAATTGTGTAGGAAAAACAGATAATCTACAAATAAATAACTGTAATTTTGGTCAAATGTAAGCGAATCGAAATAACATACATTGTAGAAATTATGAAATAAAGCCTGAGAATTTTCGCACTGATAAACAGCTGTTTGCATTGAGACAGAAAGAGAGAGCCACATGGCCTTTGTCATTCGCTTTTATTGTCTCGATCCCTCTGGAAGTTCGTCACGCACCGGTAATTCCGGTTGAGCGATCGGGAACGTTCCAGAAGGATCGAGACGCAATCCGACCAATCAGGCATGGAATTTGTCGCCCGCGCGAGTCTTGACGACACACGCTTTTCGTCGCGTTTCTGGCGGGATCGCGCGGGGCTTGGGAGGGAGCGCCATAACAGACATGGCGCTCGCACGCGCCAATCTCAAACAACGAGAGAGGAAAGAGGACAGGACGTTGGATGGAGTTAGGACGAAAGGGAGGAAGAGCTATACTTTCATCTAAATCCTGAAGAACTGCACCACCACTGAGGCTCCGCCCTGCAGAATCGCTGAAAAAGAAAAGAAAAAATTAAAAAAAGCGACAAAATACAACATTGGAAAATTTGAATTATCCTAAAAAGATGAGTAAATACACAATTTCATAACAATTAAGATGATCAAGATACTTATCTTGAGCGTGATACGCCCCTAATGTTTCTTTCTACGATTTCAGGAGCGGTCGACTGCCTCCGGATGACCAGGATGAACCGGAATACTGAGGTATGGTTAGATTGTGTATCGGTTTTGTAATTGTAAGTATGAAAAATTTAGATATTTTGATTGTGTGTAAATGTATGTTAAATGTGTGTACGTGGTACGCGATAATGTACCCGTAACGTGTGCGATATGGTACAGTAGGGGTTATGTTTCCTCACTCCCGGTCTTGTAGAGGTGGGGCTTCGCTGGCGCGGAGCGCCGCCGAATCCGCTTCCCCTCTCTCTCTGTTCGCTGCACCCTGGTACGGAATGGTTGTGTCCCGTAACGCCACGACTTTTCATTCTTAACCTAAAACCTACACGTGCATCTGCGAAGGCAGAATGTGTGTCCGAACGAGGGATTGTGGAACCCTCGGTTCGCTGTGCTGTATGCGTTGCATACGCTGATAGAAAAGCGTTGCATGCGCTCATATAAAAGCGTTCACTCTCGTGAACGCATTGCCGTCCGGCAACTGGTGACGCCGAGAAGCCATCCGAGTTCGTAGAGAGGCGATCCGCTACTTGGAGAGGTTTGTGTCCAAATCTCTCTACGTCGGTGGCCAAGGTTTACTCCCACATTGGTGACCCCGACGTGATACTACGTATTGGATACTCGTCCTGGGTGTAAAGATGACGTGGAGCTGGGTTCCAGCGTCGCTGCTGAAGCGGAGGAGCCGTCGAGGATTCTACGACGTAGAAGGAAGGAAAAGGGCGTGCGTGAAGCCACCGACACCGGCGCCTTTCAACGCTGCTATGTCCCCAAAACTCGAGGAGCCGTAGTCCATGGAGCAAAAGTTGCTGCAGCCACGTGGGTGATGTGATTTTTTCGTGGGAGCGTGTTCGTCGATTGTTCGCCATCTTGGCTTTCTGGCAGCGTAGTCGTCTGTCTCGTGGCGCGCGATTTGAAATTGCATTTTGTATGTGTTGCGTCGACGTGTAGCCGTTTCTCTCCACCGCGCATTTCTAGCTCGTGTAAATGTCGCGCGTTCTTTCCCTATCTGGTTGTTCTGTGTTTTTCCTTTTCTCACGCAATATCATCGGCACGCGGTGCGATAATCCGGTCGCGACATTGATGGTGTCGCGTTCCCATGTTATCGGTATGTGCTGTCTATTCTCTCGACCTTCCCTGGCCGTGCGATTGTTCCGCGAACTCGCGACCTTTATACGTGTCGTGTGTTTATCCGTTTTTGCACGCGCGAACCGCGTTGTCCCCGTCGCGTTTGGCGACCTTCGTGCTCTTCGGACAATCGCGTGTTTTGACGTTTGTTAAATTGAGGTTTGCATTGTTCGTGTCAGTCTTGCGCGCGATTTTCGCGTTCCCCCGTCACGCCCCGCGATCGGCGTGCCCTTTGGGCTGTAGCGTTCATTTTTGCGGCATCATGTTTGTATGTGCACGCGTGGAGCGCCTACTTTTTGTTTGTGCGGCCGGTTTTGATCGTGGCGTATTCGGTAGCGTTTATCGGCGGACCGGGGTTAACTTTCGTATCTGCGTATGCAATTCGTATGTGGGTCCAGTATCAGGTCCGGGGTTTCGTCGGGTCCGTGGTAACAGTCCGTGTTTTTCTCGTGTTACACATTTATAATGGCTGACGAGGCCAGCGGGTCAGCGCCGAGGTCCCTTGAGGACTCGCGCGCGGGCCACGTTGAGACGTACCGTGTCTCAAAAATGCCGCCTTTTTATCGCAGTGACCCGGCTCTCTGGTTTGGGCAAGCCGAGGGCACGATGCGTTCCGCGCGCATCACCTCTGAAGCGACGATGGCGGATACGGTGCTCGCGGCGATTGACTACGAAATCGCGATCTGCGTAAAGGACTTAATCCTTCTCTCCCCACGACCCCCGGACATTTATGAGTTAATTAAGCGAAGAATAATTGCGACTTACGGTCCTTCCGCGGAGACTAACCTCCGACGATTACTAAAAGGGCAGGTGCTATCTGATGGCAAACCCTCCCTCATACTGAACCGGCTGCGGAACCGCAATGACGGCACGTGCGACGATGCCGTCATTCGAAGCGTGTTTCTTGAGCACTTGCCCGCGACTCAACGCGCGATTCTCGCGTCGACCGGGTTTACGGATCTTGACAAACTGGCGCAGGTGGCGGACAAAACCGCGGAAACCGCGGGTCCTTCTGACGATGCTGTGTCGGCGGTGGATCTTCCAGCTACGAATCCCCGTTCCTCATTCGATGTACTCGAACTCCTCTACCTCATGTAAGGAGTGGTGCGCGAAGTACGCGTCGTTCAAGGCGGGAAACTAAAGCGACCCTCCGTAGCTGAGGTGGGCGCGGAACGGTGTAAGGCCACTCCTCGCCTCCACGTGCGCGATCGCACGTCGGGAACTTGGTACCTCGTGGATACTGGCGCGGACCTATCACTAGTACCGGCCAACACTTCGATTGCGGGTAAACCAACTGGTTTCCAGTTGATAGCGGCGAATGACACGGTCATTGATACCTACGGTGAGTCGTTCCGTTCTGCAACGTCCCATAAACTGGAACTTTTGTATTGCCGCGGTGCCACACGCGATTATCGGGGCCAATTTGATTCAGCATTACGGGTTGCTTGTGGAGTTACGGTCAAAACGTTTGATAGACCCTCTCTCCAATATTTATGCTGTTGTCGAGCGGGAGGTCGTCGGCACTATTGTGAGTGCTTCCCGGTTTTCCAAAACCCTGTCCGAATTTCCGGACGTTTTCGAAGCGTCCAAGCTCGGGGCGCCCATTAAGGCTGATGTGTTTCATCATATCCTGACCACGGGTTCACCGGTGTCAGAAAGGCCGCGGCGTTTAAACCCCGAGAAGCTGGCAGCCGCTAAGCGGGAATTCAGGGCGTTAATGGAAGCGAGCATTTGTCGCCCGTCGCCCAGCCCTTGAGCGAGCCTCATCCATATGGTCTTAAAAAAGGATGGTTCGTGGCGAATCTGTGGGGATTACAGGAGGTTGAATAGTGTCACGATTCCTGACAAATATCTCACGAACCATATTCACGACTTTTCCTCGAACCTGCACGGCAAGACGATTTTTTCGCCTCAAGACGTGTTCAAAGCCTACAATCAGGTCCCTATGGTCCCGGAAGATGTACAGAAGACCGCTGTGTCACCGCCCTTCGAGCTGTTTGAATTTATGTTCATGACGTTCGGTTTGAAGAGCGCAAGCCAGTCTTTCCAACGTTTCCTTAATAAGGTGTTGGGGGACCTGTCAGAATCGAGAGTTCGCGTTCACCTATATCGACGATATCCTCATTGCGTCAAGCTCGGAGGAGGAGCACGAGCGCTGTAATGTTCGTTTGTACTTATAATAGTTTATTATACATTGAAATACATAACTTTATATTTAAGGCTTACAGCCACGTGTCCCAGGAGGAAGAGCCTCACTCGACTGCCGCGCACAGGTTAATTACAGTGCCTACGATAGGCAGCTAACTGCTATCTACGAAGCTGTTAACCATTTCCGGCATTATGTGGAGGGTCGAGAGTTCTCTGTCCTTACTGACCACAAGCCGTTAACTTATGCGTTTCTACAACGCCTAGAAAAAGCTTCCCCAGACAAGCTCGCCAGCTGTCTTTTATTGCACAGTTCACAACGCAGATCCGATAATTTCCGGGTCCGAGAATGTAGTCGCTGACTCGTTGTCTAGGGTCGATGCCCTTAGATTACCCCTCGAGATGAGTCTCGAGGAGATTGCCTAACAGCAATCCGCTGACAAGCAACTCAAGCTCATAAGTGGTATCCCCGACTTCCCTTTGAAGTTAAAAAAATTGCTAGTGTTGTGTATTGCGAGTATTGCTAGTGTATTGCGAGATAACTGACGAAGCAATACGCCCTTATATTCCCGGCGCGTTACGCAAAATGGTCTTTGACCTATTTCACAACCCTGCGCATTCGGGCGCGGGGGTTCGTCTAGTTCGTCAAAGGTACGTTTGGCCAAATATGTCGAAGGACATCGCCTCCTGGTGCAAGAATTGCATCAAGTGCCAACAGTCGAAGGTATCGAGACATTGTCGTCACCTCCCCGAGGACTTGGTGGCTCCTGATGGGAGATTTGAACGTGTTCATTTGGACATTATCGGTCCGTTGCCCCCTTCTGAAGATTTTTTTTGTATACTGCTTAACCTTAATTGATCGCTTTTCACGTTGGGTGGAAGCTGTCCCACTCAGGGACATTGGCGCAATGGCTGTAGCACGTGCGTTCTTCGAGACGTGGGTTTCACGGTACGGCGCGCCTAGGGTGTTGACCACCGATCAAGGTGCTCAGTTCGAGTCGCGGTTATTCTCAGCCTTATTGTCGCTGATTGGCTGCGATCGTATCCTAACAATCTCCTATCATCCCGCCTCAAACGGCATGATAGAGCGGTGGCACCGCGTGCCTAAATCGGCGATTATGTGCCATACTGGTACTGAATGGTCGCGGGTCCTTCCCACTGCATTATTAGGTCTACGCACGCACGTGTGTGCGGATGTAGAAGCGTCCCCGGCCGAATTTATGTTCGGAACGTGTTCCGACCGATCGACACTCAGCTGAGCCGATGCTCCGACGTCGCGTAGCCACGCGGATGACGTCACGTCTTCCCCCCCCCCCCATTGTGCGATTCGCCGAACGCGAATTTTCGGTACGCCCCAGCTGATCGCACCGAGGTAGTCATAGTCTAACGATACCATTGTCAACACCGCTTCTGTACGTCAACCGCTCTCGTCTCGTTACGTCTCCGCGTTCGTCATTGTGTTTTCGTGTGCTGTTCTTGTTATCCGTTTATTGTTAAGTGTTTATGAAACGTGTGTTGAAGCAACTCTCGTAAATTCATTCCTATCACTTCGCACTGATTCTCGTTCCGATCTCCAACACAATGTGTATGCGCGTGGCGTGTGTGAGGGTGGATAGCTGGAACTATCCCGACGAGGATCTGCAGGGCGAGTGAATGAAAGACTGCAGGATCACATTGGTCACACAAAACTGTTTATTACGACAATGTTCCTTCCGGAATCGACAATCTTGCGATAAGCACAAGAGTGGGAGTCGCCGAATCCGAAATAAACAACGGACGATTGACAGAACGCGATAGACGTGGATAAACTGTCTTACGTTCGCTTCACTTGAACTACGGACTTGTCGTGTGTCAACGGTTGCGTGTATATCGTTTGGTGTACTGACTGAGAGTGATTAGTGGACGGTATAACCGGATCGATTCGGATCGTAACGTGTAAGGGCAGCGCTAAGGATTGGTGCGCGTGATCGATGCGTGGATTGAGCCGCGTTTGACCTCGGTCGCTCGATAACCGACGTTTTGAAAGATTGATTCCTGAACACAATGCAATACCAGAATTACGCAAAATCACATGTTTCACTTGTTCGGTCATAAACGCCCAGGAAATTCTTGAACGGTATTCATGCATCAGGCGACTTCGTAGGATAATCTCATATTGCTTACGATTTGCACCTAAAGGCCGTTGTCACGGTCCACTTACTGTGGCAGAAATTAATTGCGCAAACAATAGAATCATCAAATTGACGCAAGGAACAGCATTTCGAGAAGAATTACATGATCTCAAATCCGGACACCCATTAAATACCAAGAGTAAATATGTTTAACTCCTTTGTTTAACGAGAACTGTTTGTTTTAAGAGTACTTTGTTTAACTCCTTTTTTTGATGAGAATGGACTTTTACGCGTAGGAGGTCACCTCCAAAATTCAAACCTCAATTTAAATCAAAAGCATCCGATTCTTTTGCCGAAGAATAAATTTCATAACACAATTAATTATTCGCGACGCTCACGTTGGTAATATGCATACTGGTCTAACCGCAACATTATGTAAGGTTCGTCAATCTTATTGGCCGATTCATGCCAAGCACGAAAAATAATTCGCAACTGTGTCAAATGTTTCCGGGTAAATCCACCTACCACCAAGTACATAATGGGCAATCTCCACACATCGAGTGACGGAAAGTCGACCATTTATTAACACGGGCGTCGATTATTGCGGCCCTTTTTATATAAAAGAACGTGTACAGTACCTACAGTACCGAAACCGCACACGAATAAAAGTATACGTCGCAGTCTTTATTTGTTTTTCATTCAAGGCAGTACACCTTGAAGTAGTTGGTGATATGACCACGGAGGCATTTTTAGCAGCATTCAAAAGATTTATCGCACGGCGCGGAATTTGCAAAACTGTATATTTCGATAACGGCACCAATTTTGTCGGTGCCAACAACGAGATAATCAAGCTTCTCAGAGTTCTGCAAGAGGATAAAAAAACCAAACAGTTTTTGAAAGACAAAGAAATTACTTGGCATTTCATGCCCGCACTTTCTCTCATTTCGGCGGACTCTGGGAAACTGCGGTTAAGTCTTTCAAATATCATCTTAAACGCGTAGTGGGCGAGGAACTGTTTACGCTTGAACAATTTAACACCTTTGTAACGGAAATCGACGCAATCCTGAATACCCGTCCGTTAACACCGTTATCTTTCGATCCCAATGATCCTTCAGCTCTTACTCCCGGCCATTTATTGATTGGTTCGGCGTTGACAAGTCTGGCAGAGGTCGATTTCACCGAGACCTCGACCAATCGGTTGTCAAAATGGCAACATATTCAGAAAGTCAAACAAGACTTCTGGATTAGGTGGTCAAAGGAATACATCCACCACCTTAATGTACGCGCAAAATGGACCAAGGGCGAGCACAGCATCCAGGTGGGGACGATCGTGGTCCTCAAGGATGACCATCTACCACCGATGCACTGGAGTCTAGGACGAGTCGAGGAGATTCATCCTAGCAGGGACGGAATCATTAGTGCAGTCTTCGTTAAAACCATTAACGGCATTTACAAGCGTAATGTTAAGCAAGTCGCACCACTTCCGTTAGAAAAATATTCGTTAGCATTATTGCGCACATTTTTAGTAATAATCATTTTATGTTATTTTCGTGCATTGCTTGTTTAGTTTTAGACACTGTCACGTCGGTCAACGTTTTCGCCGTCGCCAGGAGGGCGAAACCGCTAGCGACACCGGGTATTTACGGGCCAGGAGGCCGGGCCGCGTTCGGCCGCACGAAACGCGGTCCACCCGGGACAAAAGGTGTTCGCAGGCACGCCACTTCTCAAAGTCTTAGCCTGGATATTCGGGCGCCAAGCACAGACGGTGCCACGCTAAGCTGGTACAGCGGTAAGCCCTTCGAGAAGCGTTCGGACGAACCTGCGACACCCGATAGAACGAGATTTTCCGCGAACGGGCACAGGGGACTACGCGGGGCGAACACAAGGCGTTCCCCGCGGCGGGAAGGATTCCCACGTAATGAAAACTCTATTTTTCGGCTAACAGATCTTTATTTCGTGCGCGATAACATACGCTCGGCCGGCAGCGACCGGCCGCGTTTTGAGATTAGCCGGCGCGTGACAGGTGGTCGGTACACACGCGAGTTGCCCTTGAAGGGCCCTTTCAATACGCGTCGAATCCGGCAGCAACGCGATGTCGGCGTCGGCGTACGCGACGCTCGCGTTCTACGCCCGAATTCAGATGTTACACGCGGGACAATTCTCTTCTCGTCAGCAGAACAGGTCGCGAAAATACGACGAGAGCACGCAACGACGTCGCACCGTGGAACGAGATGAGGTTCGAGCGAGAACTACAGCGACGCACGGATCCTCGAAACAATAAATAGGGCACTGCCCCGCAAAAATAATAAATAGGGCACGGCCCCCGCAAAACAATATTCCCCGCGCGTTTGTTGCCCGACGGCTTCGCACCGTTCGCAAAGCTTCGATCCCGTGAATACCGGCAGCCGCGGCACCACGTCGGTGTCTCCGCGATGCGATCGCGGGCACGACACGCTGTCCGAGTCAACGCGAGAAAGGACACTTTATCGGGAAGAAATCTGACAGAGGCTTACCCAGGGCAATGATCGGCCAGCAGTTGTCGAACGGCTCTCTCGTCCCTCTTTTCCGGCAGCGTGGTCACCAACGTTCACTTATTCGACAGTTAATTTCAACTATAACGCGTCCAACGGTGACACGAGCCAACGAAGAAGTGTCTCTCAGCGCGGTGACTCGGAAGCGGAGCGTCCCCCCCTTTCCGCGCTCGTACCCCGCGGAAGATTCGACCTATCGCTCATAGATTTTTGATCGGGGCCTGGCCCCGCGCGACGGTCCCTGGCGCTCGGCGATTCCTCGGCTCCCCGGCAGCGATGTTCGTTAATTGGCCGCTTCCTGTTTCGGTGATTGACGCGGGCCTTTTTTTTTTTTGAATTTCCACACTTTGTTTATTATAAGAATCTAATCATACCGCACATATATCCTTATTATTACACTTTCTTATTTATAGCCGCACTATTATACTTATTATTAAACTATCAAACTATTTATTCACTCGAATTCGATTAATTTATATTTAATATTCCTATCTCTACTCTCTTTCGCACAATCCACTTAGATTTACTTTAATTATTGTGTCCGTTATTTTGAAAGGAAACTCTAACATGATCGTTAATTTGATGTCGAACCCGCTGTCCGCATAGGTGTTCACTCACTTTGATAATTGTCTTATTATACTGTTATTATTAAAAATTTTTCAAATTTATAAATTTTTTCAAAAGTTTTAAATGTTCACTGTCTCTCACTTATTCCTACGTTGTTATTATTATCTTATTTTTTATATTTTTTTTAAGTATTATTATTATTATTCCCTAATTCTAACTGTAAATTGTTCACTTAAAACTATTAACTACTAACTATCTACTTATATTATCATAAATTACTTTTATTAATCCTATTTTTAATTATATTTTTAATATTCACACATCTTAACTTTTCTAAGATATTCGAACACTGTTAATTGATCATGTAATACATCCCTAAGACTGTCTGCGTGAACAACTTTCCTCGTACTGAAGGTAAGCCGTTTCTCCGAATTTCGAATTTAGCTGTCTTCCTCTCTCTCCTTCACCTTAACTTGTCTCCAAGCCATTTCTTTCTTCTGCTATCTATTCTTATCCCTAACTCTGACGTTATTATTCCCTGTTTTTGTATACATTCCTTAGTGCCTACCTCAGTCAACCGTTTCAGGGTATGTATATATTTAGAAATTCCTTCCGTGCTCGTTATACATTTAAACTTTCTGTTTCTTCTATATACTGGATATTCCAGCTATCCCTACATTATATTACATCTTCATACTCGCCGTTTATATCCGTGTCTATTTCCGTTATTTCCATATCGTTATATTAACAATTCGTATCTCCTTATTTCATCTTTTCTGTAAGTACCTTAATCCCTTAGCTTGTTATATTACTTTATCTTTTACTTATTGTGTTCCTAGATAATATCTATATACAGGGTGTTTAGCTACAGGTGGGAGAAATTTTAAGGGGTGGTTCTCGACGATAATATAAGACGAAAATGAAGAATAAAAAAATTTTGATTTCGACTTCGTTATTTAGTTATTAACAATTAACAATCCGCCTAAAATGCTGCAAAACTTCTGACAAAAGTGTACGTTGCATACGTCACACAGGCGCGCGACAGTCTCGTATCAAGTGACAAACGCATGCATACCTTGCAGAGTTGGGCGTTATTCGAATGAAATTTCATTCAAATAACCAGCGAATAAAAATTGCGAATAAATTTTTATTCGCTGGGTTATTCGAATAAATTTTTATTCAAATAAATTTTTATTCGCTGGGTTATTCGAATAAAAATTGCGAATAAATTTTTATTCGCTGGGTTATTCGAATAAATTTTTATTCAAATAAATTTTTATTCGCTGGGTTATTCGAATAAATTTTTATTCAAATAAATTATTCGAATAAAAATTTATTCGAAAATCCCAGCGAATAAAAATTTATTCGAATAGTCCAGCGAATAAAAATTTATTCGAATAGCCCAGCGAATAAAAATTTATTCGAATAGCCCAGCGAATAATGGTGTCGAATGACATCGCGTCATCGACATCGCGGCACGCACCAGCGACGTGTATGTGTATGAATATATGTGTGAGTGCAGTCTAAAGAGTCGATGATTCTTATTTTCGAGAAATTTTTGATCATCTGAAGATTGCAAGTTTTTTTGCTATTACAAAAATTATTTTCAAATACATAAATAATTATTAATATTTTTACAAACTGATTACATTACAAATTACGGATTAAGCGTCATAAACAGAAGAAATTTAAGTCGCCGAAAATTTCGAGGTAATAATTATATAATTGTGTAATAATGTACATTACGTTAGAAAGTATAGAATTATTAACAACATTGTATTAATATTTATTTAGGTACCCATAGTTACGAGAGAATAGCTCAGCTATTACAAGAAATCCATATGAAATATTTTTTACTCATAAAAAAAATATCGATTGTGAGAAATATCGAATTAAGGAATGTTGAGATGGGGCAGCGTGCGGTTCGAGAGCGCGACCTGTACCCTTCTCGGGGAAAACCCATGGGGGTGTACGGGCAGGTAAAAAGGATACTGGCAACAGGGGGTCCTCACGACTAGAAGCTAGTGGAGCGGTCACTCTTCAGGTGACGCTCATTTTGTAACGACCTTTCCTCTTTTATAATAAATCGCACTCTTTGGCGGACGGCTTCACCGTCAATACGAGTATTACTTTAACACCCGCTCCGATCATCCTATCCAAGAGATATATATATATATATATATATATATATATATATATAGTTACGGGTTACAGTCTCTCCCCTTTAATATAGAATATTTCTTACAAATCAGAAGTGGGATACACCACACGAGTTCATCGTGATATCGGTTATTAGTAGTGAAGTGTGTTAGAAACCAAACCGAAACCGCGTGTGTTTCTGTGTCGCAAAGGACTTTTCGAAGATGGATCGCGCAAAGTGCAGCCGTGACGGTGGTAGCAACGGGGTTGTGAACGCGAGTGACGTCGAATCAAGATTCGAAAGACTGGAGACAATGCTCGCAGAAGTATTGAGACAATCGCGTGATCGATCGCGTGCGCCCAGTAATCGTAGAACAAGATCGCGATCGCGCAGTTCGCGAACCCGCGATTTTCGCGAAAGATCGCGTAGCCCGCGAGGACGCGTTTCGCGAGAACGGTCGCGTAGCCCGCGAGGACGCGTTTCGCGTGAACGGTCGCGTAGCCCGCGAGAACGCGTTTCACGGGAACAATCGCACAGTGCGCGAAAAGATCGTCTCGATCGCGTTGAACACCTGTTAGAAACGCTGAATGCACGCAGCCCAAGTGCGTCTATGAGGTCAGCGAACTATCCGCGAGCCGGTGATGAACTTTTGATCCCGGTTTACGATCCTTCGAAGAGTGATCTATCGATCGAAAGTTGGGTAAGCCGTGTCGACCATGCAGCATCGCGTTTCGAGTGGGACGATCACTACGTGATGCAATTAATTGTGTCGCGACTAAAAGGACATGCCCGTCAGTGGTATGATACCCGCCTTGAGACGAATCTCACCTGGCGCGAGACGAAGGTGCTCCTGACGGCGCAGTTTCGTCGGATTCGACCATTCTCGCGACTACTGCGAGAAGCCGACAATTATGAGGCAAAACCGGGGCAATCGCTGGGGGATTACTGTTTCACGAAGATGAACATGATTCAGCGATTGGACCTCAAATTGTCGGATGACAAAATTATCGATATGATCATTTTCGGCATACCAAACGAAAACCTAGCGCGTACTGTCCGGGCGGCAAGGCACACGGACCCCAACGATTTATATGCATATATGTGCACAATCGGCAACATGCCCGGGATCGCGAGAGAGGACCGAGCCACGACGAGCAGGCACCAGATTGACTCCTCGACAAGGCCAGGGAGGAGCACCCCCATCACGTGCTTCAAATGCAGCAGAACTGGACACATGGCGAAGGATTGCCGAAGCCTGAAAGTAACATGCGGCAGGCGAGCTGGTACTGGTTCAGATCACCAGCGAACCGTCAACAGGCGGTAGCAGGAAGTTGCTACCGAAATTCAAAGGACCTTTCCGGGTTCGGACTGTCCTGCCGAACGACCGATATGAGGTAGAAGACCTCCGGGAGAAGACCAGGCGACAACGGACTATAGATGCAGCGGACAGGATAAAACCGTGGATCACGGTTCAGGGGGACGTTCACGATTCGTCTTGAAAAAAATCGTTTAGATTATTTAATTTGTATTTTCTGCTGTTATTTGTTTTATTGTGATTTGTTTTCGTAAATGATACGTAATTTCATTATAGTAAAGATAACAGAATTGTAGGAGGCCACTACATCGTGTGCATATTAATTTATACATGTACGATTATATACGGTTATAGAAACGAGACAATAGATCTGACAATAGAGGACCAAGGACGGGAGCGCCTTCGACCTCTTGGGCATCGTGGCTACCACGGTACCAGGCTCACCAGGAGGTGAGGCAGACGGCCCCTGCGAGTAGCTGACGATGAGGTTATGGTGACGGTCCCAAGGACCTGACGTAGCAAGGACTGCATCAGGGCTACCACGGTTCCAACGGGAACCGTATCAGCGACACGATGTGTGTCCATCTGCCGGGTAGATGTATCATGTATCAGACGGGATACGCAGGTATCTCGGCAGACGAGCATCAAAAACGAGACGTCAAGGTTGACGCACCGAGAACGAGACATCAGGGGACCAAGGATGAATGCAGGATGCATTCTAGGTCGACACTGACTCGGACAGGCACAGGGTGTCTCGGGCCGAGCGGTGGTGTACTGCCTACAGAAGGAATACGTGGTATTCCAGTTAGGCAAAGGATGCGACGGCATCAGAGGACCAAGGATGAATGCGGCGTGCATTCTAGGTCGACACTGACTCGGACAGGCACAGGGTGTCTCGGGCCGAGCGGTGGTAAGGTCTAGCTAGACGGGGTACGATGTACCATAGGACCCAGGACGAATGCACGGAGCATTCCAGGTCAACACTCACTCGGACGGGCACACCGGTGCCTCAGGTAGAGGGGTGGTAAAGTCCACAGAAGGAATACGACGGTATTACGGATGGACTGGGTGATACGACGGTATCCATGTAGAGTCGCGTGATACGACGGTATCACGTGTAGTTGAAAACAAATTTTTGTATTGCGTAGAAATAAGGAATGTATGTATGTGAAGTCTGAGGACAGACGTTGTTGTCAGTATGGCCGAATGTGAGAAATATCGAATTAAGGAATGTTGAGAGTGAGTAGCGTGCGGTTCGAGAGCGCGACGCGTACCCTTCTCGGGGAAAACCCATGGGGGTGTACGGTCAGGTAAAAAGGATACTGGCAACAGGGGGTCCTCACGACTAGAAGTTAGCGGAGCGGTCACTCTTCAGGTGACGCTCAGTTTGTAACGACCTTTCCTCTTTTATAATAAATCGCACTCTTTGGCGGACGGCTTCACCGTCAATACGAGTATTACTTTAACACCCGCTCCGATCATCATATCCAAGAGATATATATATATATATAGTTACGGGTTACAGTCTCTCTCCCTTTAATATATAAAATATTTCTTACACGATGGTATTGTACTGCCTGTGTTAAAAGAATCACTGTTAGTTATCTATTGTATATGTCATCAATCGTGTTTGGGAACCCGGGATTAAAGTAGAAGGAGTGGACTGTATAAAGGAAACGATCGGGACGGGTACAAACACAGACGGACGTTCGGATAGGGAAATCGGAAAGGATGTATGCACGGAAAAGGGTTGAAAAAGAAAGGAGGCTGAATTGCTGGCACGGTAATTCTAAGACCGGTTTTTTTATTACTGACGCACTCGCGGTCACATCGACGGGCACGATCTTCAAGAGAGCGTGAACGATAATGGTAGTCGATAGTAACTAAATGAATGTAGCGTGGGCGCGATACAGTAACGAAATTGTCTCACTCAGTGTTCGAACGTGTCTAACGTCGGTTAACTGTGAGCGATCCCCGGGGGGTTCTCGGAATGACGTCATCGCGCATCACGAGCGCGATACCGGGAATCACCAAAAACACCGGGCTTCGCTCACCGAAGATTGACAGGCGCGACACTCCGCGGTACGGACACCGCGGTGGGGGGGCTCAACGGAACCGTTTTGATCGACCGCGATATCTTAAACTACCTTATAACTAAGCTTAATCCTAAACAAATCGTCAACCGAGATCTCGTCTCGAGAAGTTTCGGGCCTCGGCCTCGAGTCACTCGAGTGTCGGGTTCCTACCCGTAACCATAAAGGCTGCCGCTGTCGGTGCCGGCTAGCGGCTGCGCTTATTCGCAGCATTTATTCTCGTCATTTAGAATAACGAATAACGAATGAAAGTCCCGGGATTTATTCGTGACTAACGAATAACGATTTATTCGTTATTCACAAGCTACGAATAATTCTCGGCGAATGATATCCTTATTCGTTATTCTCGAATAAATCCAGGGACTTTATTCGTTATTCCTTATTCGTTATTCGAAATAAAATTTGCCAAACTCTGATACCTTGGTTCTCATTTGGGGCCCCAGCGAGGTGAAAATGTTTAATATATCGTTGAACGACATTGAACCTACCTACTCGATAAAATCCACAAGGGCATTTCTAATATCCGCCCTGTGGAATTATCGAGTAGAAGGGCAATGCAAATTTTTTAAATGTTGAAACACTGCACTTTATTAAACTTAATTTACGGTGGGAGACTCACTCCCAGACCGAACAGACATCTTGAGGTCGTGTGATTTCTGCCGTCGGATCGCGACGGAGATCTTGAGCGGAGCATGACCGGGCGCCGCCGCGAACGGAAATCTTCGACGCGTGCGACGGATGTTGGAGGATGCATTTGCCCACTTAAGTGTAAAATTCCCTCATATTGAAGATCCTTTATTTCTTCATGATAACGCGCGTCTGCACGTAGCCGAAGCAGTTCAGGGTAGGCTAAATGACCTGGGTGTCGAGGTCTTAGTACACCCTCCCTTCTCTCCCGATCTCTCTCCGACTGATTTCCATCTGTTCCGTGCCTGGGACAGCTATTTTAAGGGTCGATTATCTAATATAACAGATCTTGATTCTGTAAAAGACTTGTTCCAAATTTTTGTTGAGACGTGTTCACCTGATTTTTACCGTTCAGGTATTTTTAAATTACCCCTCAAATGGCGTTCCTGTTTAATCGCCGAAGGCGATTACATTAATTAGATAAGTTCTACCATTGTACTAATAACAAATCTACTTATACTTATTTTCTATAATTATTACTTATTGTTACGATTTATGGTTCATATATCCCTTTATACTTTGTTCTTATACTATTACCCTAAATTTTTGAATTACCTTATGTATTCACTTATTATGATTATAATTCTTATATCCTTATTATATATCATATAATTACTATAAAATTGTATACTAATCTCAATTGTTATGAATTAATAAATATATTCTAATATACCTATCTTTGTTGAATCTCTATTTATTTATTTATTTCCTGCCTGTTCCTTATCAATAGATTAATTTCCCTTAAATTATATTTAATTATATATTGTAATTCCGTAATTAATTATTTAATTCCCTTTTTCATTCGTGGATTGTGCGAATTTACTTACTACCTTAACTTAAACTTATTATTATATCTTATTTTACTATATATTACTAATATTTTCTCTTTTTTTCAGGTTCTAACTCTCCGTTTTATTTTCAGGTTCTTTTTATCGTCAGACTTGACGCGGGCCTATCCGGGAACTGATCAGGTTTTCCTCCGGACGAGACGACGGCGAGACAGCTGAGGTTCCTGTTTCGGGACCGCGTCCTCGTCGGCGCCTCCAGGTTGTCCTTCCTGGGCCGCGTGAATCCCTCGCGCTTGCCGAGTGGGAGTTTCGCCTGTGCTGCTCTTTCTCTTCCTTCTCCGCGGGGTAGGTGCCTCGGGTCCCTCCTCCCCTCGGGGGGGGGGGGCGGTTACGGTCCTGCGGAATCGCGACGCTCAAAAATTTCAGAGCTCGCCCACCAGTCTCATTCGTGCCCAGGGCGAGCGCACGCTACTACCCATCTCGCATTTATTCTGCCAGAGAGTGACCCGGTCTTTCGCTAATCGGTTGCGGAGGACGTTGGCAAATCTGCCACGTCACAACGCGTATCCCTTTATTTTTATTTTAAGTCGCGTCCTACTATTAATTTATTCGCATTATCTTAGCTCTACTTGTTATGTTATCACTTCGCATTATATAATCCGCATATTTCGTTTATAATACTGTTGCGTAATTCGGAGACACTCCCCGTAGACGGGCGCGTCACACGTCGCGGCATCGCGCTCTCCCGTTTATTGAATACAATACACAACTAAACAATACAACAGATATTAATTAGCGAAGCTATAGCGGCGTTTTCTAACGATCTTCTCCGTGTGACAGTTCGATCGCAACTCTCAACTGTCGGCTCGTTAACAGCTTTCGTGACAACCCCTCTGGCACTCTTTTATTTCCTTAAGGGTTGTCCGCCGCGGGCAATACTTCATTACGGCGACTTCACAGTGACCAGCCGCCGTAACAATACCATCCGTATTACACCCTGTTATCCTTCTTGAATGACGGTGTCATTCAACGGGGGGGGGAGCATGTTCAATTTCGTGTATAGTATACGCACACAAAAGGCCCTTTTCCGATTTTTGCCTTCGTCTACTTGGAAGAAATGCTTGATCCTCGAAGTGTCGAAAACGTGCACTCGAGGGTTTAAGATGACAGCATTGGAAAAGTGGCCATAAAGTCAATTCGTTAGACTCTCGTTTCATGTACCGATAGCGAGGTACACGAGGGTCCCGAATTCGGACTATAACGGACCTTTATCCATCACACGCATCGGCCAAGGAGGTGTAGTCCTTGCGTCGCATCGCTGAGCCTAACAGGCCATGACAAAAATAAACACATTGTTTGTGTCTATCAAGACACGCTCGGGTTCGAGCCCGAGTTCTTCGCATCCCCTTGGTTTCGTGAGCGTACTCAAACCAAGGGGGTAATAAACCACGTGCGGTCCACTTGGGCCAGCTATCGCGCGGGCCACGCAGGTCATAAACTTCGAAGGCCACTTAGACCGTAAACTTGGGCCGTGCGCTCGCGGTCCCCTCGGGACAAAATCGGGATCCTTGGAGACGGACTCGTAAACGCGTACTTTATGCTATTCGGGCGCCAGGTACCGGAATGGTACCGATAATCGTTCTTTTACGCAACCTTTCTCGCGGGCGTCTCCGAGGATGGACGAGATACGGAGGGTGACGGGCACTGCCAAGGTGCGGATACGGAAGGAAAACGGGGACAGCCCTCACGGCAGGGCGGATCGCCTTATAAAACTGACAACGTTTAGACTTGATCTGACTTTTATTGCGCGTCAGGGATTACAAATCAGCGGCCGTGTGGCCGCGCCCGAGAGCCCGCACTCTTTATACAACTGAGCGGATGGTGGTATTGTCCCTAGAGCGCTCGGTTGTAAATATTACAAATTTCATACGCAGGTGGTCGGCGCAATCCGAATAGTCGGGACTGTCGCGACGGCTGTACGGCCATTCTCGCTCGCGCGGTTCTCTATACCGTGCGTCTTACCGGATCTCGAAAGATCGTCCGCCGGGACGATTGGAATTCCGCGCGTCGCGACCGGCCTACTCTCTGCACGGTTCGCGTCGCGTCTTTTTCCGAGGAAATCTTCCGGTTGGGATGTTCTCCCCGCGATTCTACCAATCTCACACCACGGGTACAGCGGTGCGAGACTCCGCGGTCGAGGCGAGACGCGCCTCGACTCGCGCTTCCGACGGAGAACGTTACGGAAAGTAACGCCGCCGGGTATCCCTGCCTAGGTGGGCCACTTCGCGATTTTAGCCAATCTCAGGCGATCACTTGTCTGGACTTACCGCCTCCTCCTGCTTCTCGACGGCTACGTCCTCTCCGCCGATTCGGCGGGGTGGCTCGCGTCCGGGTATCCTCGGGGTTCGTCCTCGAGAACCTCCGTGCTCTGGATGGCCTGGAACGGGAGCTCCACGGGCTGCACTAGGTTCACCACGCCCGACACGCGCACCACGGCCGAAACCGGGGTAAGAGCGGCACGGAAACCGGCGAGAAACGATAGTGAAAACTGAGCGGAAAAGTTTGTGCAAGCGGTAATCCTGGGCTAGAGTCGTGACGTCAGTGATTGCCAAATTTTCGCTACGCGGCGCGTCACGGTTCCTTTCCCCCCACTCTCGACGCCTAGGGCGCGGCGCTACTCGTCGCAGCAGCTCTTCCGATTTTCGCTCGGACTTTCTCCCGTTTGGTCCTTGGGCCCTGGACCGGAAACCTTCATGACGGCCGCTTCTCGCGACCGGGGGCGTTTAACCCTGCCCCTGAGCATCGCCGCCCCATCTCTACGAGCCCCTTTTGTCGTATGATGAGCCGGTGTCGAGGAGGTATTCTTAGGTCAGCTGTTCCGACAAGGGGTGCTCCCCGCGGCCGGCACTCTCCGGGTTGATTAGCCCGTGAGCGGCGATCCCATTTATCTCGCCCACGCGCGTGGGAGTTTCCTTTTCTTATCCGGGCGTCCTGGCGGCGGGTATCTCTCGAGCAGTGGTGGGCCGCGCGCCCCTCGCGCGACTCTGAAAATGTGGCCGTGGTTTTTACATTGGTTCCCTCGGAGAAAGCGCTCTCGAACCCGTTCGCGGGCGGTTCGGTCCCAATCGTGATAACAAGAATGATCTCGAAGGGGGAGGCGGTGACGTCGCTTATTTGCAACGTCACAAAACATTGTTACAAAAACCGACATTGAGTTCATTCAACATTCGGCAAAATATTTCATGGTCCTTCGAGCCGGATCAGTGATCTAGTGGAGTGTGTGCAAAACGGACATTCACAAGATTTGTCAGCTTTAACGATCTCCATCTCTTCGGGGAGGCCATGTCAGTGACATCGGGGAACCGACGTCTTCCTGGCAACAAACGGACCGGAGGCATTCACAGCATCTCAGTACTGTTGTTGGCGACACATCTTCCGGGATATCAACAAGCACTGAGCACTTAAGTTCCAGCCTGCCGATTCTCCAGGATCAAGGAACCAGGAACGAGACAGCGAAAGAAGTCATCGTCATGGTAGGCTTGTCAGATTCGCACACTAATCAAATCCTTTCTTATTTCGTACTTCCTTTCCGTCTCGATTTCACGAAATGGCATCCGCAGCCAAACAAACAAGCGACAAAAACGAACAAATCTGTTCATTACGTAACAAATGTAGATTTTTCAAAGGCCAAATCACCGACCTTGATAATTTTGTTGCGTGTTATAAATATTCTCCGTTAGGACGCATAAAACTTTGCGAAAAAATCGGTCGGCTAAGAGATCTATTTTCCAAATTCAATCAGCATCAAGATGATAATAAATTTCCAGTGTTATTGGCGCTACGGTTCGATCAATTAAAAAATCAAAAAAACAATTTTGCAGATTGGACAAACATTGGACAAACATCTAGAAATTTGAACACACGGATCACAGAACAT
>JAQQRT010005832.1:0-16448 GCA_028454225.1 Lasioglossum leucozonium | reverse complement strand
TTTATGAGGATCTTGGGTTTTTGGTGTATTAGGGTGTTTGGGTATTGACACATTAATATATACTGTATTGGTGTGTCAATGTATGAATATTCGGTATACTGATCCTCAGGTTAGTGTACTATTTTATAAAATCTTTGTGTTGATGTCTATACATGGTTTGAATAAACCGCCAAATAAGGATTAGTTTCGTTGATCTTCGATAGATTGTGTTTCTCTCTCCATTGTCTCGATCTTTGTTAACGATATGACCTTACCCCAGTATCATGTGTGACAACTAATCAACAACACGTTGTCGTGTTCTTCTCCGTCGTCTCTTCTATGTTATAAAGCATGTAAGATTCAATTTACAGAGTTTTATAAATTGTTATAACCCAGGTTTAATATTATAATTAAAATTTCCACTAAACTTTTTTACAGACGCGGTCTTTTTCCATCTTTCTGGAAAATGGTCCAAACTAGGACCGAAACGTCGAAAGTGTAATTAGCAAAATCTCAAATTTGCTTTAAATTAATATTGATCGAACCTTGCGCCGAGAATTATTGCTAATTCTATATTAATTTAATTACGATCGAGAGAACAAGAGAAATAGAGTCTAGGATAGTATAGAACAGAAAAGTTTTTAAATTAAAATTAATTGCATATCTCTCGTCCTCCCTAGAAGCTCTAAAGTAGGTTTGGACCTAATCCAGGGGTGTCAGGGTAGGGAGTGGGTAAGATTCTGGAGTGTCCAGAATCAGAGTAGGGAATGGCATTCAAAGTTGACGCATTCAACAGGATATATGGTGAAGTGGGGGGGGGGGGGGTCAAAAGGGCAGGCGAGACAACCTGCAGGTCGGAAGGTGGAATAGGCCCGACTTATATACACCGAGCTGTAAAAAGGTCCAAAACTGCCCAAATTAGGTAGCATGGCCTATCCACCAGTGATGACCGCCCCTTCTAGTAGGCCATCTTCTCTGAAAGCGGCCCGGGCTATATAAAACAGAGAAATGACCGAAAGTTGTGGATAATTGCAACCCATTGTGGGCCGAGGGTCGGTAGCGCCGCGTGAAACTGGGTTACCCGGTGTGCCATAAGGAAGCGGGGGCGGCACGGCCGCCCTCCCCGACGACACGATTAACTAACTAACTAACTAACTAACTAGTCACAGGAACAGTACCAATTCCTTTCGCCAAGGTTGTTATGTTTGTAGCCAATCTAACTATTTGATTTGATGAAGTTTTCAGCGTAGTAAAATTTGAGGCTTCGTTGCACATATGAGATGTTGCACCGCTGTCAATGCACCAACTTTCTTCTGTATTAGTATTTTTATTTAATATGGCCACAGCGGTTTCCTCAGCATGATACGCAACTGTTGGAAGTATCTCCGGAACCTTTTCTTTTACGCATACCATTGCTTGGTTTGTAGACAAAGTAGGATTATTGGTTTGACATTTGTCTGCGGCCTTTTTAAAACACATACTTGTCTTATGACTCGTTTTGTGGCAATAATTGCATTTGTAGTTGTGCTTATATCCTCTGCTGTTTGATGTACCTACGCTCTGGTTTCCTTTTTCTTCCTGTTTCCGATACAGTTGTCTGTTTTCCTTTTTGCCTTTCAGGACCTTGGAATGTTTTTCATTTTTAACATAGTACGCATCAGATGTTCCATGGTCTTGACCACTAGCCTTCCTGGAACTGGCTTCTTCCAGAAGATTGATTTTCAGCATCTGTGGCGTTGGCAAGTCATCTCGTGTTTTTATGGCGTACCGAAAGTTCTCATAGGAACTTGGAATACTGTGCCGTAACAGCACAGTGAGAAAAAGTATTTGTTAATATGATCAGACATTTCCTCACCTTCATGCATTTTTGTGAACAATAATGTTTCCAGCTAGCATGCTGTTTTCGCAGGTCCTTTTGACTCGTATACGTCTGCCAGCTTCATCCAGACTTCCCTCGCAGTATTCGCATTTTTTATATGGCACAGTTCGGATGAGCTTAACGTGAGAACGATATACCCCGTATTTGAACGTCTATTTGTCGTATCTCCTCCCCAATCGGAGTCGACGTATGCCATCAAGCAGTCCTTTGTCTTAGTGTACTATATTCTATAATTTAGAGTCCCCTTTAGGTATCGCAGTACCCGCTTTGCCATTTTCCAGTAAATTAATTTTGGACTGTTACAGAATCGACTCAAGAAACTTGCTGCGAATGTTATGTCCACTCGCGACGCGTTGGCTAAATAAATTAAACATCCCACAAGTTCCCTATATGGTATATCTACTATTTCATCTTCGTTTCCCTCGTTCACGCTCTGTATCGCGGCGGTGTTTATATTTGTCTCTAAAGGGGTTCTTATCGGCCTACAATAACTCATTTTGAACCTTTGCAATATATTTTGAATGTATCTTTCGTGCGTTATCGTTATCGCCTTGTCTCTCTACACGCATACCTAGTATTTCCTTAACTTTGCCGAGATCCTTCATTTTGATTGACTCGAAGCAAGTAGGGTGCGTATCGTCTCCAGTCTCGCCACTGGTGCGAAGACCTCGTCGAAGTCGACCCCCTCTCTTTGTTGGTCGCCTTTAGCCACCAATGTAGCCTTGCACTTTTCAATGGAGCCGTCCTGATGCCTTTTAACCTTAAAAACCCATTTACATTTTAGAATTTTCTTGTTTTTTGGTTTACTTATCAAGGTCCAAGTATCATTTTCGATTAGGTCGTCATATTCTGTACGTATAGCCTCTAGTAAATCTTCTCGTTCCAGCGTGCTCATGGCTTCCGTTATCGTCCTTGGTTCTGTAGGTGCATCGTCTTCTCTGGTGCGTGTGTGGAATATCTTTCGCGGTCTTCCCCTATTTCCAGTCCTTTCTACTCTAGGACGGCCGGGACCTCTGCTTGCTGTTGGCGTTTCATTTGTTGCTGGGAGTTCCTCTTTTAGTCGATCATCTTCTTGTTGTCCATCTTGATCTTATTGAACTTCCTGTTCATTATCGCTCTCGTCTGCGGCTGGATGGATCAGATTCGTTTCGGAGAATGTCTCCTCGTTGTCAGATGATTCTATCTGTTGATCTTCGAGGAATTTTACGTCTCTTTATTTATCTACAGTTTTGTCCCTCTCTGACATAGCCTATATGCTTTGGCTTCTTCCGAATAGCCCACTAGTATGAATTCCTTTTCCTTGGGAGCGCATTTGTTGTATCTGTGTCGTTTGTTTAATGCGATGACAAAGCTACCGAATATACGCATAAATCCTACGTACGGTTTCTTTCTGGTCCATCCTTCGTACTGTGTGTATTCATTCAAGGCCTTCATTGGGCATCTGTTTCTTATGTACGCAGCTGCATTAATGGCTTCTGCCTATAGCGTAAAAGGTGCTTTGGCCTGTAGGAGTATGCATCTTGCCATTTCAACCAATGTTCTATTTCCTCTCTCGGCCACCCCATTTTGTTGCGGTGTATACGCAACGGATAATTCCCTTGTTATTCCTTCACTTTTCAAGTAGCTAGTAAATTCTTTCGACAAGTATTCTTTGGCGTTGTCAATACGAAGTTTTGTTATCGATTTCCCTATAATTCTCTCCGCTTTGGATTTATACTCCTGGAATGCCTTGAATACATCGGATGTGTTCTTTAGCATTGCGACTTCAGTATATCTTGTTTTGTCGTTAATGAAAGACACGAAATATATCGCTCCCCCTAGCAAGGTTACGTGCATCGGACCACATATGTCGCTATGTACAAGGCCAAGGACTCTGTTTTCCCTTCTGGTTGATGACTTGAAAGATAGTTGGTGAATCTTGCATTTGTCGCATACCTCACATTTCTCAATTTTGCCATCCATGTTGTCGTGTAATCCTAGTACCATATTTTTCATCTTTTTGACGTCGTTGAAGTTCAGATGTCCTAACCTGTTGTGCCACTTTGTCAAATTATTATTGTGGATTTTTGACATACCTGCATACTCGGAAGGATTCTCGTTAACGACATACAACCCATTCGTCATGGTGGCCTTCATCGCTACAGATCCGTCCTTTCTGGTTGCTGCTGCATATTCTTTTTGAAATATTACCTTATAACCATGCTTCGTGATGCTTGACACCGATAATAGGTTACTTTTGAATTTAGGTACCAGCATTGCGTCTTGCAGCCTGATATCGTTTGTTTCGTTGCTTTCGGATTGCACCTTGATATGTGCCTCTCCCTTTCCTTTGGACTTGACACAGTCCTCTGCAGCTGTGTAAATCTTGGTTGTTTCTTTCCTATTCAACCCGTTGAATCTGCTGCTATTATTACACATATATGTTGTTGCGCCACTGTCTAGACACCAGGTATTTGACTTTGGGAGACCGACATTCAAGGCAACCACTGTCATTGCATCGTCTCTTCTTTCCGTCTTATTTCTTCTTGGATATGATTTGCAATTTTTGGCCAAGTGGCTTTCCACAGTTAAAACATTTAATTATCTTTTTACCTTGTGGGGGTTTTGTGTGGTCCTTTGATGATACATTCTTGTATCCTCCTTTTCTCTTTGTTAATAGGGTTTCTTCTTTTTCTGCTTCTTGATCGCGTGTATTCTCCATTTTTCTAGCTTCCTCCTCGAGCAACCTTGTCTTTAGTTCTTCCAGGGTCGGCATCCCATCTCTGGACTGTATCGCTATGCTGATAGTTTCATACTCGCTTGGTAGTGAATTTAGAAGCCAAACAGATAGCAGATTTTCTGGTAATTTCATATCACACTCTTCCACTTTGTTTGGTCATTTCATTCAAATCGCTGCGCTCATTCGCTGCGCTCCAGTACACCAAGTGTACGCGGCCAATCACCACCGAGGCGACATAGGTGTCGCGTCGAGCGATCGATGTCGCAATCGCTATCGACTTCGCGATCAATATCGATCATTCATTGTTCTTTTTCGAAACTCTCTCTCTCTCAACGTAACCGCTGTCTCGTGCACACGTATTCACGTTTCTGCCTCATTTCCGTTGATTTCATCTCGGCTGTTTCTTCCTCATCATCTGACTCATCATTCAGTAAGTGTTGAACTCATCACTCATCAATCATTGTAATCATTATGTTCAGTATTTCGTGAAGGGATCTCAGTTTCGGAACAAATCATTTCGTGCGTGTATTCACCACGTGGCGTCGGCCATTGTGGATGTAAAAATGTCTCATCTCCTACTTACTCAACTCTAGTAGCACAGCTCACTCTCGTGCTCGAGCTCATGTTATGTTGAGATTGCTTTACTCATGTTTAATTATACTTGATCGCTTATTTTCACTCATTTCTGGAAAATACTCATCTTGCGATCAACAACTCATATACGCCTTGACAACTGTTTAAGATTGGCGCGTGCTATCGCCATGACACCGTCGCGACACGGCCCAAGCGACAACGCGATCGCGCCGAGAGACCGACCAATCGCCGGCGTTCGGAAATTGCGTAGGCACGCGAACACTCACGCAATTGGTCACGACTCGCTCTCGATCCTTCTGGAATATTCGCGAATGCTCACCCGGAAGCATCGATGCGTGACGAATATTCCAGAACGGATCGAGCAAATAAAAGAGAGAGAAAACGCGTTTCTCGCTCTCTCTTTGTCAAAAGGCCAGGTGTTTCGCTCGCAATCAGCTGTTTCCTATATATCTTTCCAAGCGCTTTATTCGATCATACACATTTTTCATACAGTTTCAATTTTAACAACAGTTTAGTGTACATTTAGTGTAAATACATTTAAATTATTGATAAATCCGGGTACTTTTACATTTCCATTCCTTCAGTCATTCCAGTTCAAATTCATCCGTTACATCCATTCAACACATTCACTCTTTTCAGTCATATTAAACCCATCCATTCAATCTCGGTCGATCAAGACAGATATCCTTTACATTTTTTGGTCCTTCGAGCCGGATTTTTCAATAATCTGTGAAACTAGTGGTGAAGTAGTGTACATCTTGTGAGAAATCCATTCCACGATCCAGTCTCGTACCAGCATGGAATTCTCCGCCGAAGAGCTGCTCCACAAGCAAGTGGAAGTTGGAGGAAAGATCAATCGACTCATAGAGAACTTCAAAAAGTCGATTGCGAAGACCAAAATGACCGGAGGTGATGTCCAAGCCAGGATCCAGCTCCTCGAGGATTATTGGACGACTTTCCAGAAGAACCATGATCTTCTGACGTATCGACACGGTGACACTCTCAGGAAGAGCGACTACGTCAAATCCAACTTCGCCGACGATGTTGAAGTGGCGTACCTACGAGCAAAGGGCCAGCTGCTCGACCTGACGAAACAATTAGACGAAGGTGACTTGAACACATCATCAGCCGCTTCATCCAACGGAGAGCAAGACCCTGGATTCGCTCCACTGCCGAGAATCCAGTTGCCGGAATTTCATGGGGCCTATGTAGAGTGGCCAGCATTCAAGGACCTATTTAAATCAATAGTTGAGCGAAACAATAAGCTAAGCAAAGTGGATTGTCTCCATTACCTGAAGTCTAGCCTCCATGGACAAGCCGCCGACCTGGTCAAAGATCTCGCTACAACCAACGAGAATTATGAGCGAGCCTGGAAGATCCTCGATGAACAATTCGAAAACAAGCGGATTCTCGTGAGATCGTGCCTCGACAAGCTCGCCGCCCTCCCCAAGATGCTGGAGAGTTCCGCTGAGGAGATCGCCAATATCCACAAGGGCATCATATCCGTGGTGAACACTCTCGAGGGACTGGCACGACCAATCGACAAAACGGAGGACTGGTTCGTCTACTCCGTCGTCAACCTTCTCGATCCAGTGACGAGAGCAAAATGGGAAGAGAGGGTCACAGGCAGCAGCAATCCACCATCCTTCTCGACGCTGTAAGACTTCCTGACGAAGCGGCGGCAGCAGCTGGAGGCATTCCCTGAACCGATTCCCACGAGGACAGCCCAAGGTCCCAGCGGTAGCCAAGGCAGGAACCACGACGTTCGCTCGAGTAAGAATCAACCTCGAGCTAAGGATGGACAAAAGGCACTCAGAGCGAATCATGCGCAAAAGAGTGCGACAAACACTTGTGCGAAATGCAAGGGGGGGCATTACCTCATGCAGTGCCCGGATTACAAAGCTCTACCACCAGCAGAACGCCGAGAGCAAGTGGAAAAGCTGCAGCTCTGTACCAATTGCCTCGGTAGACATTCCACTGACCTTTGTACGTCCACTAAAGGCTGCATGTCCTGCGGAGACAAGCATCACTCCTCAATCCACGATGCCTTTCGAGGTGGCTCTTCTCGGGACAGGACAACTCACCACTCGCTGGATTGCACCAACGTGAAGGGTAAGGTATTGCTGGCCACTGCCATAATTAAAGTTGCTGACAGGTTCGGGAGACGACAGGCGGTACGAGCTCTCATAGACCAGGGCTCTGAGGTCACCATGGTCAGCGAGGGGTTAGCTCAGAGGCTCCAGCTTCCACGAGCATCCTCAACGGTGGACGTCTTCGGGGTGGGAGGAAAACATCTCGCCAAAGTACGAGGACAGGTCAAGTTGGACATCGCCGTCAATGGAGATGGCGCGCTCAAGGCCTCTGCGCTGGTGCTCCCGAAGCTCTCTACCTACGCCATTGCCGACACTAATATGAATCCAGTCACCCGTAGGGTGACCAGGATTTGCGACCTCGCCTCTAGGGCATACGCTACACCAGTTTCCTGGTACCAACCTCCAACTCAACAGCCACGAAGAGAGGGGTTCTTAAATGAACTCGGACTTGGAAAAACCCCTCGTTCACCACTTAAGGATCATCACAAGAGTAGACCATCCCTTACGGGAAGTAACTCGCTTAGCCGTTCCCAGGCCGGCATGACACCGACACAGAAACGTTACCAGCGGGGGCCACGAGGAGGCGGAGTTACCAGCTTAGCGCTCAGTCTCTAACAGGCTTCGGCCACGGCATGGTAACCGCTATTGGGCCTATTACACCCTACGATCACAAATACCCGGACGCTAGGTATTGCCTGCGAATGATCGTCAGGGTTTTAATCGATCATACTTCTCTTTCTTTTAATCATTGCCATTTAATGGCTCATATTATTTAATTCCCTTTCATTCCCTTTCATTTCATTTCATTTTCATCATTTCTTCTTTTTCCTTCCATCCTCAGAGATGGTGTTACTCACACTAACCGCGGTAGACAGGCAGTTGTCACCGCGGTCTCGAAAACCAGAGCCCCGTTCGCCACCCGAAGGTGCCCAGGTCCTACCACTTGGAGGTGGGGTTGGCGCATCAGGGAATAGAACCCTGAACCTTCTAAGACCCGGCCATTGCCGACAACTAATGTGAATCCGGTCACCCGGAGGGTGACGAGGATTTGCGACCTCGCCTTTAAGGCATACGCTACAAGAATTTTCCATCTACTTTCCGCGAGGCGGCTCCACTGCCACGGGAGCGGGCGATGGAAAAATCCAGCAGTGCCACCGAGACGTTAACAGTGGACGAGTTCTTTGGCCGTGGGCGGCCGTGGGAGGATGGCTCCTCACACGGTCGCCCACGCTCACGGGGAACCACGGGAAGGCGAACTCGCTGCGTGCCGCTCGCACGCACACCCGACCCTTTCAGGCGATGGAAGTAAAAGGGAGAGGGTGGGGGTGGTAGGTGGAATGAGGTCGGCGCTTCGGCGGGATAGCCGTAACGCCGTGCTGCTGCTCGAATTTGTACCTGAAAGAGAGAGGTGATTGGGGGGGGGGGTTCCTATTGGGGTCCGACGCGGCAATGTGACGCAGGGTGTTGCGGGATTGCCGCGTCACGCCCGGGCTCTACGACATAACCCGGGTGGACTCTCCACGAAATCTATCTTAAATGCTATTCGCTCGCTCGCTCGCTTTTTCCCGGACGCTAACGGTTAGCGCTTAAATATCGCTTAAATTTCGCGTTTCGTGTTTATCGCGTTTTCGCGTTTTCGCGTTTTCGCGTTTTCGCGTTTCGCGTTTCGCGTTTATCGCGTTTTCGCGTTTAGACGTCGCTTACGGAACCGAAACCCTTTAGCCAAAGGGCCTCCCGGCAGTAGTCGGCGAATAGGGCGAAGGATTCCGCGGACGATACGAAGTGGGGCGCCGCCTCCGGCCACCTCCACTCGTGCACGGGAACCAGGCTTCTAAGCGCCTCCCTCTGCGGGTCGAACAGTGGGCATTCGAGGAGGAAGTGGCCGACAGTGTCCTCCCCACCACCACACACGCAGACGCTTCCCTCGGCAACTCCGTACGCGAAAAGTCGCGCTCTGAAGTTGCCGTGCCCGGTGAGCGCCTGCGAGACGTAGTGATTTGGTCTCATCCACTTCGCTGCCATTCGCTCCTCGATGTCGCTGAAGAAGGCGTAAGTTGTGCGGCCCTTGTGGGAAGAAGTCCACTCGGATTGCCACACTTTTATCGCCTCAACCTTAAGTATCTGTTTCGCGTCTTCGTCTCCCGCGCGTACGACGATATTCCCGAACCTGGCGTCCATTCCTCTTCGACGCGTATCGAAGAGGGCCCTATGCTGTCTCAGCAGGATATCGATTGGAACCGCGCCGGCCAATGCACACATGCTGTCCCACGATGACAGGCGGTATCCGCCTGTCACCGCAATGAGAGCACGCCGTTGCATGCCTCTTAGCACGTTCAGATCCTTCTCCTTGCACAGATCAGACCATCCAGCGGCAGCGTAGCTCGCTACCGGTAGGAAGACACCGCGGTATACCACGGACAAGGCTCCGAACTTAAGTCCCCACCGACGTCCTGCGAGACGACCGAATTTATTAAAGAGCGACCCGACCTTGTCGCTAAGATATTGGCAGTGGGATCGAACACCCATGCCACTGTCGAAGTAGACGCCTAGGTACCGCACGACGGACTTGAATTTAATGCTACTGTCCCCTATACGGATGGTCGGTGGCCTTTCCGCGAGTTTGGCTTTATGTGGCCTGATTGCTTTTCGTTTCCTATCCGGACGCGCTCCTCCCCGTCTTCCTAGTTTCGCTTGCTCGAGGTAGTCGCTCTTAAGCACGATTGCTTCTGTTTTACGGGCTGACAGCTCGAGCTTCGCCGACCTACACCAACCTAGGATCCCGCTGACCTTTGATCTCTAGGTCATTCCTACTGTTCGCGGTGACGAGGACCAGGAGGTCATCTGCGTACGCGATGAATTTATTCTCGACTGAGGCTTCGAGTAGCCTCAGGAGACCGTCAAACATGAGATTCCAGCACGCTGGACCGAGGACGGAGCCCTGTGGGCATCCTCTTGTGGCGCGCTTGGAGATCTTTTCCGTACCGATTGCGAGGCTGACCCTGCGGTTGTCGAAGTAATTTGATATTACCTCGAAAACGTTCCGCGGGCAGCCTCGTTCCCTAAGATTATTGAGGACGAGGGGCCACCAGACATTGTCGAAGGCGCCTGAGATGTCGAAGAGCAGTGCGACCGCATACCGATGCTCAGTTTCATCGACCATGCGGCGCAGCTCCACGATCGCGAGCTCCGTCGACTTTCCAGGCATGAAGCCGAACTGTCGATCGGAGATCTGTCCCGGCGCCATCGCTGTCTGGTCGAGTCTCCTTTTAAGGAGTTTCTCGAAGAGTTTTCCTATGACGGAGAGGAGACAGATGGGTCGGTATGATTTGGGGTCCTTCACGTCTTTTCCTTCGCCTTTCAGGAGGACTTTGAGTGAGCCCTCCTTCCAGGCCGAGGGGAAGACGCCCCACTGAAGGCACCCATTGAAGAGCCGTACCAGCTGACCGGGGATTACTGTAACGGCAGCCTTCAGCACACAGACCTCGATGAGGTCTGGCCCTGGTGCTTTTCCGTTACGGAATGTTTTTACAGCTTCTGTGACATCCTCCTTGACGAATAGGGAGGTGTCTTCAGAGCTGGGCGCGAATCTTGCGCCTTCCCTAATTTCACGCTGCGCGGGCGTGTCTTCTTCCTCCCGGTCTTCGGGGACGTGTGCTTCCAGCAGGAGGCTGGCCGTTTCTACCGCGCTGGTTGTATAACCATTTTTACGCCGGAGAGTGCTTAGCACATTCTCGACTCGGAATTTCTTCGCCTGGAGCTTGTATACGATGCCCCAGGGTTCCGAGTTCCCGTTCGACGTTACGAACTCTTGCCAGCTCTCGAGCTTTGCCTTCTTCACCTCCTTACTGTATTTCCGCAAGGAAGAGCGGTAGTCCAGCATTTTCTGGAGGCGAGTGGGCTCGTCTCTTTCCCGCTGGAAGGCACGCCTTTGCCGGTATGCGGCCTTCTTGAGCTTTGTTAGCTCTTTCGTCCACCACGGGTTGGACTTTCTAAATCTACGCTTTGTTGGCATTGACGCGGTGCAGGCGTCGGTGATGACTCCTGTGAGCGCCTTTGCCATTAATTCTACGCTATCCGCGGACGTCAGTTCGAGTGCTTCCAGCCTCGATCGAGAGAGATCGGCAAGGCATTCGGAGAACCGCTCCCAATCGGCTCGACGTGTGTCGAAACGATTGTCAGCTGCGCTCCTTACTGCCGCTGGGGCTTTCGGCACTCTCAGCCTGATGTCCACGGCGTTGTGATCGCTCGTTGTCCAGCCGCACCTAACGTTCCATCCCTGAAGAAGTCGGGCAATGGAGGGCGACGCCAAGGTTACGTCGATGTACGCCGAGGACAGTGGCGTCGAAAAAGTCGGCGGCTGGGCAGCGTCGTTCACAACTTCCATGCCGAACGCTGCGATAAGGGCTTCGAGTTTTGCTCCTTTATCGTCGGTACTCTGCGGGCCCCAGAGTGACGACCGCGCGTTGGCATCTAATGATACGAGGAGTCTCTGCCCCCTCAGGGAACGGAACACCATTTCGAGGTGCCTGAGGTGCTTCTCAATCTCTTCGCAGTGTTGGAAGTAACACGATGCTACGTAGAATGAGTAGCCGGGTGCCAGCACTTCCGCACATGCGCAGTGGGAGTTGCTTAGCTGCGAGACGAAAACTACATCGAGGCGAGGATTGCAGACGGCCACCGCAGCCCACGGAGATTGGGACTGGTCGGCCGCTATCCTCACCCCGGTTCCTAAACCGCAGACAGTGCTGCTCGTGCCCTGCTTCTTGACGTACATTTCCTGCAAGAGCAGGACGTCAAGTCGCTTTTCGGCTACGAGCTGCCGCACTTCGCCTGTGACTACAGCCGAACGACGCATGTTCAGCTGTAGTATCCTAATTCCCGTGGTCGCGGTCGCGAACGCGGACTCCGAGAGTCTTTCTACCTGCGAGTCGATCGTGTGGGTTGTGGGGACGCTGAACGGAGGCGGAGACGAAACGCTCAGGGGGATGGAACCCTCGGACGACGCGTGCGCGGTTTTCGCGGTTTCTACGTTGTTCGCGGAGCTATTCGCGGAGCTAGTACCTATCTTGATAAGCGCGTCGCACCTTTCGAGGTGGATTCGGACGGCACGAAGGCCGCAACCTCGTTGGGTCAGCACCACCGTCGGCGCGGATTTTCGGGAAGCTCGCCCGGGTAAGGGATCGCGGTGCGAGTGACGTGCGGGAGCAGCGGTCATCGAGCGCGTTACCGGGCGGCTCCGCGACTCGACTGATGGTGTGACCGTATGCGTCCCACGTTGTCCTCCGATCTGTGGCGGGCGATGTGTTGCCGGCCGAGATCTTCTCACCGCTTCCATGTTAGTCTCCCCCGGCCCAGCCCCCTCCCGGAGATCCGAATGGGGGGCTAGTTTACCTCCGGAATCTTTTGAGCTTGAGGAGACCATCATGTTTGTTAAATTTGGTTGCGGCTGGATAAAAACCCCCAGTGCCCGGGTTAGCTGAAAAAGAAAGATTAGTGGTTCCGCGGTGCCTCGCGCGCGGGCACAGTTCGACGATTCCTGTTCTTTCGTGAACAGGGTTATACGCGTGCGATATTTTTGTTCCGTCGCGGTTCCCGGCATTAGTGGGAGGGTGGGAAAGTGTATTTAAATTTACTAGGAATTTTATTTTGAGTTTACTAAAATCTTCGGTTCGGTCGCGCTTTTCTTTTCTCCGAGGTTTAAGTATTGTTTCGGTTTTAATTTATATTCTGTACCGGTGTACATATTATGTCATGCGGTATGCATCTACGTCATTATTGCGAAGGCATGCGATGCACCCGCATCGCAGGTGCGGTGGGGGGACACTATCCAAAGGCGCGCCCGGCAGACAGACCGGCGCGGCGACCGCAAGTTCCGAGTTTATCTTAGTTTATGTCCGCCGCGTGACTCTCGATGGAGCCCGGAGCCGCGGTCTCGAACATCGCTTCATCGGGTAGCCGGGCCTCGGTTGTACATGGTTACAGCCGCTCGACTCTCGAAGGAGCACGGAACCGCGGTCAATTAAGACTCCGCAGGAGTTCCGCGCCTCGGTCGGCCGCTGTTCGGTATTACCGATACCCTTCCATTGCTTAACTCTCGAAGGGGTTCGGCGCCGCTCGCGCCACGTGCCTGACTAAAGTTCTGAGCCTCGGTTGTTTGTGGTCCGGTTCGGCATGACCTTGTTTCCGCTCGACTCACGAAGGAGCACGGAACCGCGGTCAATTAAGACTCCGCAGGAGTTCCGTGCCTCGGTCGGCGGCTGTAGGATGTTGCCGAGACCTTTCCATTACTTAACTCACGATGGAGCTCAGTACCGTTGTCGTGGTGTGACCGCAGTGCTTCGAACCTCGGTTGTCTATGGATCGGCTGGACCTCGCCTCCGCTCGACTCTCGAAGGAGCACGGAACCGCGGTCAGTTAAGACTCCGCAGGAGTTCCGTGCCTCGGTCGGCGGCTGTCCGGTCCAGCTAGGGCCCTTCCATTTCAACTCTCGATGGAGCTCGGCGCCTCTGTCACGATGTGAGTCGACGCGGCTCCAGACCTCGGTCGGCAGCAGGACTAACCAGACCCCAGACAGGAACGAATCTACCGCGACGATCCCCCGCCGGAGGCACCCCCGAGACGCGCCGCCCAGTCCTCCCGCGCATGTGTATAAACAGATCTACACATGCACGGGTATACACGCACCCGCGCGGGGATGCATAGCATAGCCGTAAATGTGGATTGTGATCTTTCCCGAGACCGAAAACCGAGAACCGAAAACCGAAAACCGGAAAAACCGAAATTCCGACTTAAATCTCGAAGGAAGAAAGAAAGAGAGAAGGAAAGGCCGAAAACCGAAAACCGAAGACCGATAACCGAAAACCGAAAGCCGAAAACCGAAGTCCGAAAACCGAAAACCGAAAACCAAAAACCGAAAACCGAAAACCGGAAACCGAAAACCGAAAACCGAAAGCCGAAAACGGGGAACCGAAAATCGGAAGCCGAGAACCGAAAACCGAAAACCGAAAACCGAAAACCGAAAGCCGAAGACCGAAAACCGAAGACCGAAAACCGAAAACCGAAAACCGAAAACCGAAAGCCGAAAACCGAAAACCGAAAACCGAAAACCGAAGACCGAGGGCCGAAGACCAAAAACCGAAAACCGAAGACAGAAAGCCGAAAACCGAAAACTGAAGACCGAAAACCGAAAACCGAAAACCGAGGGCCGAATGCCGTTAACCGGAAACCGAAAACCGAGAACCGAGAACCGAGAACCGAGAACCGAGAACCGAGAACCGAAGACCGAAAGCCGGAAACCGAAAACCGAAATCCGAAAACCGAAAGACCGAAACTCCGAATTAAATCTCGCGGGAGGAAAGAAAGAGAGAGAGGGAGAAAGAAAGTAAGAGATTATAACCTATACATCACCGCGGCGACAGCTATGGCGGCTGCGCTGGCGTTGGCGATGACGATGGCGATGGGGTCACAGCGACGGTTGGCCGTGGGGGGGGCGGCAGCGGTGTTGGCGGTGAGGTGACGGTGGTGGTGCGGTGGGGCGGTGGCGGCGGCGGTGGCGGCGACGGTTATGGAGTTGGTGGCGGTGGCCGCGGTGGTGGTGATGCTGATGTGGAGCAGCGGCGGTACTTCACTGTTGTCCTGTTTGTCACTATTTATCACTATTTATCACTATTTATTTATTTATTTATTTATTTCTCTTTCAAATTCAAATTTAAAAATTTAAAATTCAAAATCCAAAACTTAAAATTCAAGATTTAAAATTTAAAATTTAAAATTTAAAATTCAAAATTCAAAATTTAAAACTTAAAATTCAGAATTTAAAATTTAAAATTTTTTTAAAATTTAAAATTCAAAACCTAAAAATTTAAAATTTAAAATTCAAATTATTTATTTCAATTATTTATTTATTTATTTATTTATTTATTTATTTATTTATTTATTTCCGAGTTTTATATATCCCGAGTTTTATTTTCCCGGAGTTTTATTTTTCCCGGACTTTTCAAGCTTTTATAAATTTTAGATTCCGTGTTTCGAGTTTCGAATTTCCCGCGCGCTCAGTTGTGGTTAAGATTAAATTATTTTAAATTAAATTGAACTTAGACTTTCGGCGTTTGAAAGTTTTGAAAATCCCGCGCGCGTCGCGGTGATTCCCTGTCGTCGAAGAAAGAGAAAAAGGTGTCGCCTCGGTGGCGCAACGGTGTCGCCCTTCCCGCGCGGTGGCGGCGTCGCGAACTTCGACTCGGACAGGTTAGGCCACGTAGCACATTTTATTTCATTAATAATTATTTACGTCGCGAACGGATTTTAATGATTTTTATCGCGTTTTGTTCGTCGTCGCGAGCACTTCATTTCGGTATATAAAACACTTTAATACGCGACGTTTTGACCACTTTTTCCGACTTCACTTCGCGGAGCTCGACGAGACGCGTGCTTCGTGTACCGCGGCCATCTTGGAACTCGCCATTGCCGACACCACGTCGCCGCTCAAGTGGGGTCATCTGCAGGGGCTGCAACTAGCGGATCCTTACCCAACACAATCGAAGCTCATTGAGGTCCTGCTGGGTGCCGATGTGTACCCTGCAATCATAAGAGAAGGGGTAAAGAAAGGGTCACCAACCGAGCCTGTCGGTCAACTCACCGCGTTCGGCTGGATTGTCACTGGAGCAACGGGACCAGCAAACGAGTCATCACAAGTCCAAGTGCACCAGGCTGTCCTCGGTGATTCATTGACATCGCTGGTCCGGAGATTTTGGGAGCAGGAGGAGATTCAAGGGGAGGTCAACTCGACGCTAACAGCGGAGGACAGGGAGTGCGAGAACCATTTTGTCTCGACACACTCACGCACAAAGGAGGGCCGCTATCAGGTGAGGCTCCCATTCCGGAAATCAGGTCCAATCACGACAGGGACGAGGACAGCAGGGTGGCACTCACTCAGGAGGATGGAGCAGCGATTCCGACGAGATGAAGACTTCAAGGCGATGTACTTCAGCTTCGTCAAGGAGTACCAGGATCTGGGCCACATGTCGTTGGTCAGCGAACCATCCACTGACCAGACCGTACACTACCTACCACATCATGGTCTACTCAAGCCCAGCAGCACCACGACAAAATTGAGAGTGGTCTTCAACGGATCCTGGTCCGAGCCGTCACAGCTGTCCCTCAACGATAGCCTCCACGTCGGACCGAA
>JAQQRT010005826.1:0-20950 GCA_028454225.1 Lasioglossum leucozonium | reverse complement strand
CTATATTCGTAAGGCGTTTCAAAAGAGATGATCCCGTTAAAAAAAATAAACTGACATTCAGATTTATAAAAGAAAACTAAAAATAATCAGTAGTATAAACTCAAGGTCACTTCCATTTCTTATACAGGACCCTTTTAAATACTGTGACCTTAAATGACCTTGCGAGCGATCATAGTCACGGAATCCCTAACGAAAGGAGCTATGATCGTAGGCGCTTCAAGAGGGACGATCCCGATAAAAAAAGAAATTAAACTGACCTTCAGGTTTCCAAAAAAAATAAATATTTTAATGTCATCGTCCGTGTATGCTCGCTGCAAAATTAAGGCAATGTCCGCGTGCTAGTACCTCAACAGAGAGAAGACGACCATCGCAACGACGAGCATGGTGAACGAGGTGGTGTATCCGATCTGCGAGACGGTCCTGACGATCGGCAGCCATTTCTGCAAAAAGCCGTTCTACAATACACTCTAGCAATGTTTGTCGTGAAATAATCGATTGATGCTTAACACCTACGCCCAGCAAGAAGGTATCGGTGCGACCGTACTCGCTCGAATGCGCCATCTCGAACCTCAGACCGCCGATCTCCATACCGGTCGGGGTTGTCGGCTCGTCGGAGAAATCGCAGAGGCTGTAATTGCCCCATGAAACCCTTTCGGAGTTTCTGTACCATTCGCCGGCCGGAAGACAGGCTTTAGTGGCGACCGACGCGTTGTTCGTTACGGTTGTTGGTTCCGCGTTCGAGTCTAGCTCTGTTCCAGTTGGACAAGGCAGAACCGCCGTTGTCGAGGCCCTCGTCGACGGCCAGCAGAGGATCCCGTCGAAAAACGGCGGACAGCGACCGAATTCCGCGCTGTTCAACGACGTTTCGTCGTCTATTCGCGAAAATCAGATTAACCCTACTATTCACTTTCCCGTTCGAAATTGAGATTAATTATTATTAATTACACTGTCCAACAGCCAAAAAATGTTTCGATTCTCACTATGAAATTCTTATAGAGTTTTTTGCGCTGATTCCGAATCTGGCCTTAATTTTTCTCCTAGTCGCACAGTTTTTGAGAAATTTGAGTTTGAAAAAAGACCTATTTTTCAACTTTGAACAAATACTGTGATGTTATTATAAATGATATTGAATTGATTTTTACAGCAAACGATTCCTTAGACTTTCCCGAATACAGTGATATCCAATATTAATACATTATGATTGTTTAAACATGTTTAAACGATCATTAAAGACGGAGAGACACCATTTTTGCACCAATTTTTGACGATATTTTTGAATTTATCTCAACAAAGAAGGGTCCAGCGGAAAATCGAACTATACCACGCGATAGAGCAGACTTTTATCTTGAGAAACCCCCCTTTGAAGTTTGAAACGTCAAAACTCAAATTTCTCAAAAACTGTGCGACTAGGAGAAAAATTAAGGCCAGATTCGGAATCAGCGCAAAAAACTCTATAAGAATTTCATAGTGAGAATCGAAACATCAAAAAAAAGTTGAAATTTGTTGGACAGTGTTATTTGTGCAGAATAAAAATGTTCTGACTGAATTGCAACAACCTGGAGCGCGAACCCAACCGTTAATTTTTCGCTTAATATATTTAATATAATAATTATATTATTATATAATTTAATAATTTATGCTATATATTTTATTTGGTTGGAACGAAAATTCGTACCATTATTAAATTAAAACTCAAAGATAAAGTTACCATGTTTAATAATAGGTTTACTCAAATAAGTTAGCTCACAAATAGCAAAAATGGAGCAGAATACAAAATTATTGAATAAATCTGTAAATAAATATCTGAATTACCTTTAATGTAAAAACGAATTTACGAACTTTATTTAAATTCTTCTAAGTCGTTTACCGTTCCAAATTGCTCCAACTAAAATCCGCTAATTGTTCAAGAACTTTACGAGACTCACACTCGGACCGCAGTCGTTCGCACTTCAGCTGCTGGTCCCTGAAGAAGCCGTCCATCGTCGCAGTGGCATTGGCGATCCTCCGGACGTTGCGGAGAGATTCAGCGATTCGCGAACTCGAACGGTTCATCATTTCCGTTCACCGGGTGGATGAACCTGAATTCACGATTACTCGAGAGGCGTGGAGGAAGTCGCATTCCTTGCCGGTGCGAGGAGACGACGCGAGTTGTT
This sequence comes from Lasioglossum leucozonium, assembly GCA_028454225.1. Lineage (NCBI taxonomy): Eukaryota > Metazoa > Arthropoda > Insecta > Hymenoptera > Halictidae > Lasioglossum > Lasioglossum leucozonium. The sequence goes on along the minus strand of JAQQRT010005826.1, from coordinate 18,797 downwards.
TGAAATCTGGGGTCGAAGTGAGCCACGAGCGGACGGCGAGCGGTCTGTTTGCTCGCCTCGCCCCGTCCTCCATTTTCTTTCTATTACGGGGAAGGACAGGTAAACCGACGAGGGTAGCTCCGATCGCGTAATTTCGCGTAACTGGTGATATATTTTCACAGTATGTTCTGTTAATAAAATATCCGGTACGGATCTGGTGATTTGTATTCCGAATATAATTTTTTCGACTTCAGCAATCTGGTAATGAACCGGCGAAGTATATATTGCCGGAGAATGATGATGAAACACCGCTGCCGACGGATGAAACGGCAAACGCAATAAAGCAAATCGGTTTACCACCGCGCGCGTACGCCATCCATCAAAATCCTGATGGCTATACACACTCGATCTACTAAGCGATCCGGTTTACCCAATTTTTGCTATACGTCCACGTCCACCTGAATAAATCTCCTTGATGACATAACAAATGTTTTCGATATACATCACAAGGTGAACTCTTCGCAAATGTTACTTTTTCCGGAGTAGTCGCTTTGATAATCGAAGATCAAGGTCACTTCAAGGTCATGCTATTGTCAACGTGAACTCTTTGCAAATGGTATTTTTTCCGGAGTCGAAGATCAAGGTCGTGTTATTCTCAAGGTGAATGATTTGCGAATGTTATTTTTTCCGGAGTATTCGCTTTAATATTCGATGATCAAGGTCATTTCAAGGTCATGGTATTGTCAAAGTGAACTCTTTGCAAATGGTATTTTTTCCGGAGTCGAAGATCAAGATTATGTTATTCTCAAGGTGAATTGTTTGCGAATGTTATGTTTTTCCGGAGTATTCGCTTTAATAATCGAAGATCAAGGTCATTTTAAGGTCATGCTATTCTCAACGTGAGCTCTTTGCAAATGGTATTTTTTCCGGAGTCGAAGATCAAGGTCATGTTATTCTCAAGGTGAATTCTTTGCGAATTTTATTTGTTCCAGAGTCGAAGATCAAGGTCGTGTTATTCTCAAGGTGAATTCTTTGCGAATGTTATTTTTCCAGAGTATTCGCATTAATATTCGAAGATCAAGGTCAATTCAAGTTCATGTTATTCTCAAGGTGAATTATTACGAGGATTACGATGATTCAATTTAAAAATAGTTTAAGCTGCCATGAGCAGAGATAGACGCTATTCAATGTGCAAATTTGTGAATGTTATTTGTTCCAGAGTCGAAGATCAAGGTCGTGTTATTCTCAAGGTGAATTCTTTGAGAATGTTATTTTTTCCGTCGTATTCGCTTTAATATTCGAAGCTCAAGGTCAATTCAAGTACGTATTATTCTCAAGGTGAATTCTTTGCAAAGATTTTTTAAGACGTCTTCAAAACGCCTGACAAGGACGTCGTTTTTTAAAACGACGTCTATTTAGGACGTAAGAAAGACGTCATCAAGACGTGTATCCGGATACCTCTATATTGACGAATAACATAACCATTTTCCTGTGAGAAATTTGTCGAATTGACGCAATAGACGGGGATTAACGGCAATTAAACCGCAGGAGGGGAGAATGATCGACAAGCGCGTTGTATTCAAAATTTCTTTTATGTTAAACTTACACCAACCACACTTTACAACGGATTGTAATCGTTCGTGGATATCGATACGCTGGATCATCCGCACGCGATCACAAATTGCCGTGGATCGTCCCGCGAGCGAATCGTCGTGAAATTTCTGCACGAGCGGCCGGATTAAAATTAAAAGAGAAACGCCGGACGGGTGATCGATCCAGCAGCAATATGGCGGATGATCCGACGGATCCACGAGATCGTGCATGAAAAAATCACACTTCCCTGTTTCTTTACAGCCATCGATGTCTCGGGGTAAGTGTCGGTAAGTACAGACGATCGCTGGTTCGTCGTCCTGCTAGCGTCATCGATTTCGTTTATTTTATTAATTAACTACGAATACGTGTGATCGTTGGGTTCGCCGCTGCTCCCGCGCTGGTACGCTCGCGTGTTTACAGATCTATCGATCGCGGGTGTAGGCCGTCCGTCGTGTTCCACAAGACGAGTCCGACAAGCCACGGATCAACGCAACGAAATCGCGAAAACCTGCAAGCCGCTGTTACAATTTTACACTTCTAAAAATTGACGTCGGTTCAACAACAACAACAAACAACAACGACCGAAAGTAACGTGATAATCGCTCGGCAATCTCGCAAATGTTCCTTCTGGTTAAATCGTCACGCCAATCCGCACGTTTACGGCTTACTTTTTTCTTTTTCGTTAGCTGCTGGATTATGCTGACCCGCGACAATTACTCTCTTCGACGATTACGAGTACAAAATTAACGCTAAACCTACCATCGACGACAGTTTTCCAGATTTTTCGTATCACAATTATCGAAAGTACCAGGTCGCTTTTAAAGTAAATACATTCGCTAGAGCGGATGTTATAATTAGACTGCTGACGTTTAATTTTTGTATGCAAATTCGAAGAAGATAGAATCGAGTCCTATTTTCGGTGGTGATAATCTTCGTGGGTCTGAGATAAATGAAAATCTGCAGGATCGCATGTTTTAACATTTTCTTGTGAAAATTTTCAGAAGCCATACACGCATAAAGATCCGCAGTCTAATTATAGTACTACGGAGTTCGAGTTTTAATCTTGTTAGTATGATAAAGCTCTTTTGTGAAGCTCGGCAGGCTTAGCGTTAAAACCTCCGCGGCGCTTTCTTTCGTTTTTACAACCAATGATTAACCCCTTTGCACACGGAGCTTAACTGGAATAATTCCAGTATTATTATTTAAATGTAATTCCAGTCTGTATATTATTGATAAATGTTCAGTAATTGATTAGACAACGTATGCAATAATGCAAACAATATTTTGAAGGATGATACAATTTTTAGTGCCAAAGGGTTAATCGTTACCATCCCCCCTCCCCCAGCGAAGATTAGGACCGAAATCTGGCAGTTTACAGTGAAGTCTAGGCGGACAGCCGCCATTTTCTTAACTCCTGCACGACGAAATGGTACCTCGAATGGTAAAAACAATGATTCCCGCAGTTTCGATTATTTGTTTATCCCGTGGTGTCGTCCGACGCCGCCGCGATCTTGATGAACATCTTTCCAGTGATTCCTCCGATTGAATTGTGAGATTTAGGGCCCTCGTTAAATCTCCTAAGGCCATTCGTACGCATGCATACCACTCTCCATTCCTCGTGAGACGGATTTTCCTCGTTAAAAGTAGTCGAACAAATGCTTAGCTTAACTATATCTCGTCCAACGATTTTCCTCGGTCTCCTGAACAACCAAATCTCGAATAGCTTTGTTTTTTTTTCATTACTTTTTTTCCCTTCCCCGATAAATAGGTTCTTTTAAAAATCTTTAAAACTCTCAATAAAGGTCGACCATCATCGCGTCACGTTGGTACAATAAAACATCTGAAACTTAATTCGGACCGCCTTGGACAGGGGACCCGTTCACATCCCGCCTTCCGATAGAAGATCCAGGAGGGCGTAGAGAGAGCTTAGCTAAAAAGACGATCCTGTTTTTCTTCTTCTTTTTTTTCGATTCCTGTTTCTTCCTTTTTTTGTTCTTTCTTCTAAATATAAGGACGCGCGGTCTCGGCCGTGGCCATTCCCGAGAACCGTTTTAGGAACGCGGTACGGTGGTTTCGTTCGTGCGACGAACGAAGTCTTTCTTCATCATCATCATCGTCGTCGTCGTCGTCATCATCATCGTGCGCGTGTAAGATTACAATTGGAAAGGCACTTCAAACGAAAAGTATATGGCATCGAGCTACGGCGGAAGGCGTTCCGCGAGGCTCTCTCGCGAATCCTCGAATTGACGTTAATTCGTATCGTAGTGTGTGTGTGTGTGTGTCTCCTTCATTTCTCGAGAAAGAGAGAGAGAGAAAAAAAAGAGAAAAAAAAATCCACATCGTGTTTGGAACGAACTGTGCCTTCGTTTCCCGTGGCAGAACAGAGAAACGCTCGATTAATTCCTTCCCGCCGTTGTTTTGTTTTTTTTGGTTTTTTCTTTTTTTATTTTCTTTATTTATTTAAGTAAACCGCTAATTATCTAGACGTCGTTTCAACCTTTAGCTACCAAGGGATCAGTCTGACTGGTAGTCGGTGCCTACTGGTGCCACCTGGACTGGCTCTTGGCTCTCCTGCGCCCCTTATTTGTTCGGCTTTGGTGATCTACTCTCTTATTGTTCGGTTTGGTTGGTCTACTCTCTTACTGTTCAACTCGTTAGACTGCTTTCTTATGACGAGGTTAGCGTTGAATGAACCAGAGAGGAAATAGTGCTCACGCACCCCACTTTTTCCTCAATCATCTTTCAGCCTGGAACAGAACCCACGTCATTTTTAGGACAGATCAGAGTGCGTTTCATTTTTATTTGCAGCATGAATCAGAACTACCTGACCCAGGTCTGCAGCCAATTGTAGGTAGTTCTGATTCATGGCTGCAGGCTAAATAAAAAGGAAACGCGTTCTGATCCGTGCTAAAAATGACGTAGGTTCTGTTCCAGGCTAAAAGATGATGCCGGTTCTGTTCCGAGCTAAAAGATGACGCAGGTTCTGTTCCAGAAAAACACCAAAACCCCGCGAGGGCGTGAGCACTCTCATGTCCTCTTCGGATGAACGAATCGTGCGGATTATGAATTGGGCTGTAGAGGGAGCTTCAGAAGGTGACGGCGTCGAGGAACACAGTTTCATTTCTACTGTCTTCTTTTTCTTTTCAAGTGGATCAGCGTAGGTATCCAGGTAGAAGTTAATTATGACACGGTATCACAATGCTAGAGCAAAAGTGGACTAGCCTAATCTCTCGTTGATCCGGCTTATATCTGGTTCGTTCGGTGTAAGTAGCTTCCGCTATTGCTGAGTACGTGTACCCTGATCCTTGAGCAGCGTTGAACGAGGATTTCAGGTGTGAAATCAGGATGAAAGTCCCATGGGACTTGTTAAGGCCAGGAAGATCGTTAGCTTCGGAGAATGTAGTATTACACTAGGGTTCTAAGTACTGATCTCTTCCAGTAGGCCATCCTCTTAAAAGTCCCTTCAGATGATGCATGATACAGTTGGGGATAACCTGACCAAGATTACACTGCGCAGGTAGCAAAGATGAGCCGCCTAGCAAAGGATCTCTCGGGTTAAGCTGCACAGTTCTTCTATCGGATCGTGTATTCCTCGACGGTGTCGTCACCTTCTTCGACGATCTCGCGTCATTATTTGCCAAACGACCAGGTGGCACTCCAGGATTGATGCAATCTGTGACGAATACGACACGGTCCAGCTTGCGAGGACATCATCTACAGTGCTGCGCTCGCCGTGGGCTCTCGGTGCCGTCTCGACGGCATCGTCACCCTTGCCAGGGCGTTACGTGATATACTGTTCTCACAGTGCCTGGTGGCCCTCGACAGGGCTCAGGTGAACTCGCCATAGCCGCCTCATTGGGCCTCATAGCAGCCACGCGTACGATAGCAACTGAACTCGGTGATCAGATTCGGGCTGACGAACGGTCAGAGACATTTCCCCGGGTTCTGGGAGCACCATTGCGGCCACATCGCTTCCGTCTTCAATCCTCGGCTGGTCAGAAGCTCCACGTGGCTAGCCAGTCTCGTGTACACGCTCTCGTCCGTCGAGAAACCGTTCGTCGGCAGGTCGCTCCTGTGTACACAGATCTCTTCGTCAATTATCATCGCATTGAAAAGGCTATCTTAAAAGAAAATCAGCGAAACGTCACCTACCACAATCGTTCGGCGAGAGCCGAAGCCCTAGGCCATAGTCGAGGTCCTAAGGAAGCGTCGCCGGTCTGCTCGCTCCAGATGGCAGCCTCGCCGCCGAGGACAAGATTCAGGTGTTGCTGAGGATAGTCCCTCCAAGGACGATGATTGTAGACCGTCTGCCACGTCCGGTACTCTCCGCAAGCAGCCTCCCCGGTCTCCCTCCACCTTCCGAACCCGCAGTCCAGGTACCAAGCGTCAACGTGCGAGACGATCACACGGAACCCGTCCTCCAACAGATCCGGTGTCTCCGGCCAGTTGCTGCCGCCCCACGATTGGATCACGTGGATCTTCGGGTCGAAGTACATGGTGATGTAAGGCCTCTTGGTCAACGGCGAGCTCCAGAGGATCACCGCCTTCGGGGTCTCGTCGCGATTCGCCCTGATCAGCCTCTGCAGCATCTTCGTCTCGAACTCGGCCCACATCGCGTGATGATCGGTCATGTTCTGCGCCTGCATAGCAGCGGTGATGTTCCCGTACTGGGCCCAGCAGTCGAGGTTCACCTCGTCGCCGCCCAAGTGCACGATGTCCCGGATCTCCGTCAGATCGAGCAGCTCGCGGTACAAGCCCTCCAGTATTCTGTAGGAGTGCTCGTTGATGGGATTCAACTGGCCACAGTTAGGCTCGCCGCAGTAGGAGGACCACGGTTGCTGATCCACGCACAGCGCCAGCTCCCCGTACCCGTACTCCGTCCCTGAAACAAAACGGACCGAGGTTTGATACCGCTGCTCCTGGCATTCCGAAAATTCGCTAGACACAGACAGGACAATTATACGCTTCAGGGTCGCGTATGGTTGGTTTGCCAAGGAGAACTCACCCCACTGCCATCCGGCGCCAGCGTGGGCAGGCGAGTCGATCTCGACGAGCACTCTGACGCCCCGGATCCTCGCGTAATCCGCGAGATCCTTCACGTCGTCGGCCGTGTAGATCTGATCGCCGCTGTAGGCGCCCCACCTGGCCATCTCCGGGAACTGGACCGAGTCGAAGGGGAAGCTCTGCGAGTCGGTCAGGTGCCAGTGGAACGTGTTCAGCTTGGACGCGGCCATGCCGTCGATCACCCTCTTCAGCCTCTCGACGGGGAAGAACTGTCTCCCGGTGTCGACCAGCAGTCCCCGATAAGGGAACACCGGCTTGTCCTCCACGGAGGCGCGGGACAACACTCGTAGCGCTCCCTCCCTACCGGCGATCTCGTCCCACCAGATCATCTGGCCGAGCGTCTCCAAGCCGTGTCTGACGCCGAAGTAGCTGTTCCCGATAATCATCGCCTCCAGGACCTTCCCCTTGTGCACTATCTCCAGGCTGTAGGACTCGTCGGTGTCCAAGCCCGGGCCGACTGCTCGCCCGTTCCCCGCGCTCAGATAGATCACGAAACTGTCCACCCCGGAGCGGCTCTTCGCGTTCGCCACCTTCACCAGACTCCTCACGTTGCCTGCAACAAATTCGATCTCAACACCCAGATTCGGAATGATCGGTGTCTCTACCCCCACCTACACAGGTGGTGGTAATTCGCGTCCTCACCGATGAAGATATCCTTCGCGTGCTCCAGCAGATTCTTGGTCTCCTGGTCGCTGGTGTTCACGGTGGCGAACTCAATTTGCTGGTAGTGTATCACCACGCTTTCCTCGCCCAGGAGGACGTTGCCAGTCGGCCTGGGCCAAAGCAGCCGACTGTTGCCGCCGCAGAGAGCGATGCAGCTCGCCAGCGACGTACGCGACGACCTGACAGCCCTCCTCTCGCATCTGCCAGCCACACATGCCCACGACCACGGGCTCTGGAATGTCCTGCACCCATACCCCCCGGCAGAATGGAAACATCGCTTTAGCATTTGCCACCGGGGGCGACTTTCTTGCGGAGATTATCGTACGGAATAGCTTACACGCTAAGGTAGGAAGGAAAGCGCACGGCATACAAAAGCTGCAGACAATTGTTATTAACACCGGAGAGGAAATGAGAGTGCTCACGCCACGGGCATTTCATGTCCCCACTTTGTCCTGCGTCATCTTTTAGCCTGGAACAGAACCTTCGTCATCGTTCACCCTAGTACAGAACCTCATTTTTAGCACGGATCAGAATGCGTTTCAGACTAAATAAAAATTAAACGCATTCTGATCCAGGCTAAAAATGACGTAGGTTCTGTACTAGGCTAAGAGATGATGCAGGTTCTGTTCCAGGCTGAAAGACGATGCAGGACGTAATGGTACTCGTTGGACTCGTCTTTTCATGCTCTACAAGAATTTCGAAGAAAAAATATATGGTGGTAGGGGGGATGTCGAAGATCTTGAGAAAGTAACCAATATAAGTTCCCTACGAGACTTTTGTTCCTTGCGATGAATACAGTACGATAAAAAAATTGGTTTGACCTTGAAAGAAAGAGTCAAGGTCAATTCTGCTCCATGGTATTAGTGACGTGTAACTTTTACACACCGTGTACACTGTATATCCTTTGCGCAGGCTAGCCTAAAAATTGATCTGCAAAGTGACAGTACAACGATAGCCGAGCGGTATCGCGATTGTCAACAAAATTTTCGGGAACGCGGCTGATAAGATACGCCATGCAAACTGTAGAACCGATCGTTGTGCACACTGCAGATGCTCGTAGAGAACGGGAAATAGATCTTGGACAGCGCGGGCGTAGATAAGCAAATCGCTGCGTGGCGACGATTGTTTTACGGCGTGTTGTGTACAGGGTGTCGTAAAATTAAATTCTACACCCCCCTCCCTCCGATTCAGTCGAGAATGACATAAGCAACCCCTCTCCCTCCGTGACATTGACCTTGAAGAACAAGATCAAAAAGACAACCAACAAATTTTCTCTTTTTGATCGTGTAATCGTTCACCTCTTGAGTGCGGAATTTAATTTTAAAAATCGAAAAGCAACATAGAACGTCGAACGCAATTAACTGGCGAATCGATTTAAAAAAAAAAGAAAATTCTTTCGATCTTGCTTTTCACGTTCAAGGTCGACTCTGCGGTTCCACGTGTCATTCGCGTATAATATAATTATCGCGACACCCCGTACGCCGTTCGTTCCTGGTGATAAAATATTCGCGAGACCGGGATACTCGGCTTTATTTATGGGAATTAATATTTCTCTTCGAGCAGGTCCCAGATAACGGAGGATTAGACCGGTTACAGCGACGCCGTTCCCCGATCGAAACAAATCTCCAGTCACCCTACGACACACGTTTGTCACCGATAAGACGATCACATTTGCTGAACGATTCACAAACATAACGCGAAGAGATACGGTCACGATATTTTTCCATTAGACGAGGCTAAACGAGTCCTGAAAAGAATGTACGATCTCGTTCACATAATCTATCGATTCGTTTTTACATGGATATGTTTTGCGGCTGGGTTGTGACGCTAAAAATTGTAAGAGAGAGAGAGAGATATCTAGGGGTCTAGAGATCTAGGGATCGAGGAATTTAGAGATGTAGGAATCTAGAGATTTAGATATCTGGGGATCTAGATCTAGGCATATGGAGATCTACAGATCTAGGTATCTAGAGATCTAGAGATTTAGATATCTAGAGATCTCTAGAGATCTAGGTATATGGGGATCTACAGATCTAGATATCTAGAAATCTGAGGATCTAGAGATCTAGAGTTCTAGGTATCTAGAAATCTGGGGATGTAGAGATTTAGGTATATGGGGATCTACAGATCTCGATATCTAGAAATCTGAGGATCTAGAGTTCTAGGTATCTAGGAATCTGGGGATGTAGAGATTTAGGTATATGGAGATCTACAGATCTAGGTATCTAGAGATTTAGATATCTAGAGATCTCTAGAGATCTAGGTATATGGGGATCTACAGATCTAGATATCTAGGAATCTAAGGATCTACAGATCTAGAGTTCTAGGTATCTAGGAATCTGGGGATGTAGAGTTCTAGGTATCTAGGAATCTGGGGATGTAGAGATCTAGGTATATGGGGATCTACAGATCTAGATATCTAGAGATCTCTAGAGATCTAGGTATATGGGGATCTGAGTATCTAGAGATCTAGAGTTCTAGGTGTCTAGGAATCTGGGGATGTAGAGATCTAGGGATCTTGGGATCGAAATTTGCCCCCCCTTCGCCCAAAACATATCCATGATTCAATATTTTTCAGTATATTATTTAATCGTACCTCTTCTTGGTTTTTTCTTTTGTAATGACAACAAACGAACGTTCGATGAAACAGAGAGGCGCAACGGACGACGGGACAAGAGCCAGACAATTCGATAGAGATTCCAGAACGAAGAGGGTTCTAAGAGATCAGCGTTGTACACACATGCAATGGGAGACGGACATCTAGCAAAGATCGAGAAGCTTCGCAAGTTTCGAGAGGATCCGAAGATCGCGGATGTTATCTGTTCTTCGTGGAGTGCGTGTATATATTGTATATATATATATTGATTTACAAGAAACAAAAGGAAGCTTTAGCAGAGTACTGGCGCGTATGTGTGTGTGTATTCAACCCCCTCCGGCAGAGGGGGATGTTACCTAGGCTCTTCCAGATACTCGTAGAGCCGTTCCTCGGGTCTCCTCGTGCTTTCATTACCGACCAGGAATGTAACCATGCCTCGTTGCAACTCCTTCAGTCTTTGATGCGCGCGCCGAGAGTCGCCCGGGGAATGCGAGGTAATTAACGAAAAAATAAAAAAAAACGAAACACACAGAGAGATGGATGGCGTGTAACCAAAGTAAACGTGGTCTGGGCGAGAATGATCGCGCTGGGATGAATCGGGATGAAGAGGGATGGTATGGCTTTTTCTTTGAGATGTTATTGTTATGTTTATTTATTTATTTATTATTTTTCTTTTTAATACTTAATGAACGATTACCAGGAGCGAGTTTCACGGGTTCGAGGTGATTCGGTGCGTTGACAACTTACCGGCGGGACGAGAACGGCTGCAGAGAGACGAGGGGCGGCGCGTGTGCGTACATCGCTATGAGCAACACCCCGGTCATCAGGACCAGGAAGAGGAGAGCCTTCCTCATCCATCCGCTCGGCACGCTACCCATCATTCTGGCGAGTCTGAAACCGGAAATTCGAAATTTTTAGTCGCCCGGTGGAATTGCGATGTGCAATAGTATTTTTATTTTTGCTCGGAAACGCATAATTTTTACTCGGTGAAACTTCTCGCGCGAGCCGTTTCGTACTTGGTCGCGTCTCGCGTGCACGTAAACGCGAAATCCGCATAGTCGTCGGCCAGCTTCTTTTCCACTCTGGTTTTACGGTAACATTGAGCATTACGGTTGAGCCCGTCGTATTTAAGGTTCGCGGAGGCGTTAATTCGGTTTGATGCGCCAGGGAAACCGTCGAGTTCGATTCACGGCTGGGTTTAGACTGTTCGAAGTCTAAACAGATTTAAGCGGGGCTTACTATGGCTTCGTTCTAGCGAACGCTGCTTCGTAAATCGAATCATTCGCACGGTATATCATCACTTTTTTAAACTCTTTACACGCGTAAGGTCGCACGATGTCGCGTATTTTTAATTAATAATATTTTTCTTAACGACAACTTGTGTTTTTCATCGCATCGTTTTGTAGAGCATGGAGAGACGAGTCCAACGAGTACCATGACCGTACCATTGCGATCATTCGTTCTCGAGATATTTCTGCTGGGAGGAACAAACCTAATCGAGACCTTAACTTTCAGACACGTATATCTCGAGATCGAATGGTCGTAAGGGTACGGTCATGGTACTCGTTGGACTCGTCTTTTCATGCTCTACAAGAATGTCTGACAAAAAACATAAGGTTTCGTTGAAAAAAATATTGTTAAAAACTTATCTTAGGATTTAAAAACCTCCAACTTTCAACAACGAAGCGAAGACTCGATTTGTTCGCCGCTGTATCCGCACACCGTAACTAGATTTTTGCGGACACGCTCAGACAGTCCCGTTTCGCAATGCAGCTCGCGAATCTCGGAAATTGGACAGGATGATTGCCCGAGACGACACTAACAGACGTGTCTGCCTTTTATCGCGCGATTCTTCGAAAAGTAATTCACGCTATCACTCACGGACCCGGCTCGCGAAGTGAATTTCCGTTACTCGAGATATCAAACCTGCTGTAATTTCGCGAAATACAATCGTACAGCGTTGAACTTGGACGCGTTCGAAAGCTTCAAGATTCTACTTTCGCGCCGCGTTGTCCGTTTTCCTCTGAAATCATTGTACGCCGTATACTAGATAAAAAACCGGTGACCCATTTTTCCCCGAAAACAATAAATGGAAAAATTCGATAAATAATATTGCAATCCCCCTCGCAACGACATCTTAAAAAGTTTCTTTTTTTTATTATTTCCCGGGTCAGAATAGACCCAGGCTCCGTTGTTTCACTGTGGTTCCGTTAGCGTGAACGGTGGGATAGATACCTTTTGGCACAATTCGCGAGGAAGACGTCGAATTCCACGGGGTTTCTCGGTCGCATGGTGAACGGCTCGCCATCTCTCGATACTGCACAACACATCGACCACCGGCAAGTTGTTCCGCAGTTCGGCTCAAACAGACCGAGACTAACTCGCCGCGGCGGCCGCCTCCGCCACCGCCGCCGCCGCTGCCGCCGTGTCGGCGGGTATTGCGTATCGAAAGACTAAAGTTTTCGTGTTAACGAACAACTGCCGGCCGCGAATCGATTCAGACAAGCTGCACGATAAATTGACTCGAAGGACAAGCGGAAGTTTCACCGTAATTTTATGCAGACACGGCCGCCGCGACGCCCCCGCCGCCGTATGTGTGTTACGCTCGCCGTAGCGAAGGGCGGAAAACCGAACTGTGTGTTTAATTGCACAGAATGGCCGGCCGGCTAATTAATAACATTATCTGGCACAACTTCCCTGTCACCGACACGTTTCATCGAGCATTTTTTAACGAGGCGCCTTTGTTGACGAACGTTCTCCTATCGTTTATGCAAATTTCATATTCGCTCTGAAGAAATCGGTAGATTCTGTTCAGGTCATTTTGCAGAACAAGTTTCTTATTATTATTTATGCGAATTTAATATTGACTCTAGAAAATCATCTGTCCAAGTCCAATTTCATGTGACCAAAGGGTCAACGGAGTAAATTAGAAATTTTTTGTATACTTTATACGATCATTTATGCAAATTTCATATTGGCTAAATATTCCTTTTGTCGATTGTAAATAATGTATAATGAATCAATTAATGATTTCGTTGAGAATAATTGAAATTGCAAAATTGCTAGTTAGTAATATTGGATCGAACGCCGAAAACATTAATCGATTTAATATTGGCTGTAGAAAATCATCTGTTCAAGTCCAATTTGATGTGACCAAAGTGTCAACCGAGTAAATTAAAAATTTGTTCGTGTATAAAAATCTTTTTGCGAAGGTTCCGTGTAAAAATGTTCGGCTCTAGCGCCGGTATCGATCCGAATATTAAGATGGCCGTATAACTTATAGTCGCGAGCGTATTACATGTAAACGTAGGTGCTTATCGATCATTTCGCTGTTCCGTGGTCGATGTAATCTGAAATTATTTTTCGACGATCTGTTCGTATGTACAGTGTGTGTCGCCTAGTGTTAGTGCAGGCATAGTTCAGAATTAAGATCCCTTTTGTCCCGATAAAATAGTTCGGCACGGAGTCGCGCGGACGAATTAATAACTGGGACACCCGTTATAAACTTAGGCGTTTATCTTTATCCACGGTCGGCCGAAAACCACGAATTATTTTCGCGAGCGGCACGACATTGTACGGCACACGCCTCGGGGGGTCGCGAGACCTAATTGCACGAAAGTGTCGCACCCGTCCGTGAGTCATGTAGCAACGTGTGTCAGATAACGAGCGTCTCCGCGCGCGGTGAAAAATTTCCAACGAAATATATGCGTTTTCCCGAACGACAAAATAGATTTGTTTTATCGTGGAAAGTGGCTTGCTAAAATTTAACCCGGCGCGCAGATTCGCCGGGGGTTAAGAATGTTTAATCGAATAAGCGATCGATCCTCCGAGCGGCTTAAAACGCTGAAACGGCTCCCGGGAAGCCGCTCGATCCGCTCCCAGCTCGATTCCGATTTAGTTGAAGCGAGTAAGTAGGTCGAGATTCGATAACGCTCGAGGAGAATCGGGGAAACCGTGTTCGCTTATCGGTGTCCCCCGGAAACCGTCGGAACAGCTCGCTCGAACTTGTTTCGTATTCCCGCGGTGATTTCGAGTAACTTTTCCCTTTGCGAAAATCCTCCCCGTCGCTTCGTTCGCGAGTTATCAACGAAAAACGCGGCAGTGGGCGGGGCCTGTCGCGGAGGCGGAGTCCGTTCGCGGTAGCCGCGCTCCGATTGGTCCGCATTTTTCGTTGATAACTCCTGAACGAAGCCGCGCAGAGCGTTCTCATAAAGGAAAAAGTTGCTCGAAATCACCTCGGGAATCGTCCCCTCCAACATTTTTAGGATACCCTGCATAAAACGCTATTGTTTCTGTAATAATCGGTTTCACGCTGAATTTAATTATCTAAAACAGCTGCGGTATCTTGACCGAGGAAAATCGCAAAGGTTCGTCGTTGTCCTAGATTGATACCGTCTCGAAAGGATAAATGGGAGGGTGGGTGCTAAGTAAGGGATGATATCGAAGGCCTGATCCTCTACGGCTGGTCGGCGTGCACACCTTGGCCCTGTTCGTCCCTGCTTTCGTCCTAGTTTCACGTCAGTGGTCGGCTGTCCCGCTTCGTCCTGGCTTGGCAAAGCGTCGCGACGCCTCGGCAGCGTGCGCGCCGCGCCGGGTCGGGTCGGCAACGGCGTCGCGACGCCTGGAATCGCGTGTGGCGTAGCCAGGCAACGCGCATAATATGACCAACGGTAATAGTGCGAAACGAAACGGTTGCCGGAGCGGATCGGCCGAATTCGAACGAATTTTCGAACGGTCTCCGACGTGATCGACGATTTTTCGCGGGTCCGATCGTATATTCCGCCGATCGTCCGTCCCGCCGCGATGGAGAACGCGCGGAACCGGTGAACGCCGATCGGAAAACTCGCAGAAATCGTGGAAACGCGCGTACGTATTCTTGCAGGAAGGATCTATAGACGATCAGTGTAGATCTTTTGGCGCAAGTGAACATGGGAATTGGTATTGTTCGCTGAGTAATCGATTGATTTTCGCGTTGAGCGTTTGTAAACGAGTGTGAACGCCCCCGGGCTGATCGGATTTCGAAGTGATCTATGGGGATCGAGAGGATCTCGCGGATACGGTGCGCGCGGTGAAAGTGGATAAACGAGTCGTGATAGTGATCGATTGTTCGGCCAAGCAATTACGTTGCAAATCGATTCGAGCGAAATAAACATATTCGCGTGTGTTTGCAAATAATTATTATGCTGATAAAATTCGATAATCGAACGGACAAGCATCTCGAGAAAATATTACGCGTTAATGCTCGGTGACGGTTCCGACACGCTCGTAAATATTGCAGATTCACGAACGATCGATACCAAGTCTAACGTCTACACGTCACGAATTTATCCGACATTTCCCCGCTAGAATAAAAGTTTCGTCAATCGCGTAGGCTTTGCTGGAAATCGATGGTATACCCGCGAAGGCCGAAACGAATGCCGCAAGTATACATACATAGAGAGGAGGCCTCTGTTCGTTCGACTAAACCAGCTTACGTGTGCGTCGGGCACATAAAATATTTTTGCTTGTTCGCCGATCGATGCTTTCTGAACCCCCAATCGATTTATTGTCCGCGTTACTGTTAGAAAAACGTGAAACGCCATAAGAACGCATATAATATCGATTCGGAGTGAAACAAATCATTTTTTAAGGAGGTTTTAAGGTCATTGGTACTTTTTTCACGTGACACCCTATGCGTTCAATTGAATATTCTTGTAGAGCATGAAAAGACGAATCCAACGAGTACCATGACCGTGCCATTACGATTATTCTATCTCAAGATATTCCTGCTGAAAGGAGCAAACCTAATCAAGACCTTATCTTTCAGACACGTATATCTCGAGATTGAGTGATTGCAATGATACGTTCATGGTACTCGTTGGATTCGTCTTTTCATGCTCTACAAGAATATCGAAGAAAAAGTATATGTTGTCACCGGGAAAAAAATGTCGAAGACCTTGAAAAAGTGACCAATATAAAAATGATGAATTCAAGATTAATCAGCACGACGATGTACGCAATTCTACGGGCTCCCGTCGAAATCTTGATGGAGACCGCTGTCGCCGATATTCGAATACTATGTCAAGGCATTAATTATGTATGCTAGTATCCAGGATCGTTCCCCATTGAAGACACGCGAGCGAAACTAGGACGTGCGGCGTGTTTTCATATCCATAAAAAATTCTTTCAGTCAAGATTCCCATTCGTTGATAGTCGTACTCACACTGTTCGTATCGGTTCACCTGTGTCAAGATGTAGTCACCGCGACTGTACAATCTCTATTTACAAACGGAACGCAGATGCACTGATATCAAAATTTTAAAACATCCAAAAACGGGACGAAACGAAAATGACACCAATTTTTCACGAACGAGATCTACTCGCATATTCGCTTTTCGATATTCAAATATATTTACACATATAGGACTTTGCCAGATACCAAGGGTGTAGAGGGGGGCCAGAAAAAATACAAAAAATTTTACAGAAATGAAAACTGTGAGTCGCGCATATTTTAACATGACATGTATTAAAAATGGCAAAAAAAATGCATCAATTTTTCACTAACGAGAAATTTATACATATTTTAAACTTATTATTTAAAGCAATATTTATACATACGACAGACCCAGCTAGATACCAAAGGTGCAGAGGGGGGTCGGAACATACAGCAAATTTATGAAATACAAAAAATTTTACAGAATTACGGAATAAAAAAAAATATTTTGTAAGAGAACCGTGAATTGCGCAGGCGGAGGGATGCGAAAGAGACGAGCGTTTCGACCGAGGCTACCCAGGAGGATTGAATGTCGAATATAATTCGATGCAAATTCGCCGGGGATGGGTCGCGGATGGTGTCGACGTAAGAGCATGATGTCACCCTACCCGGAACGTTCGGATACGTCCCAGGGCGCGAATCCACGGACGAAAAGGTAAGGGGTGGCTCTCGCGCTAACATTTCGGGGTGACTTTTCGCGCGGTGTCGATTAAAATCGAAGGCGAGCGGGTAGAAGAAAGGTTAAGAAAGAAAAGCAAAAAGAAACGGATCGCGTACCGACACTGACCCGAAAATTTCAGGATGACGTACGGTCGGAGGATGACGGTGTTGACCGCAACGGAGCTCGGTCTGCACAAACGGAACAATACGAGCGCGAACGAGGAGGTGGCCATCTTGCCGGGATACAACGTAACCACATCCTCGAGCGGCACGGCCAGCAAGACCAGCCATTTCGAGACCGATTTGCATGGGAATGTCAACATTCTTCTGGGCGGGTGAGTGGTGAACCCGGTCTCGTCGATCCCGCGTAATATATCGATAGATCGTGCGCGCGTGATCCCCCGCCCCCACCCCCTGTGCGGTGTTCGACTCACCGAACTCATAGGAACCGGTTGCTTTTTCTAAACCCGAATCGCGATCCGCGGAATTTCTGCGGCGACCTTTCCCGGCAGACCAACGCCGCCGAGCCGAACGAGGCAGGAGATAACGCGGAGAGCCCCCGACGGCCAACTCGATTAGCGTCTGAGTGCCCGCTGCTCACGAATTCGGAACTCGCTCTTCGGGATTATTTTCAAAAATAAATAAATTCGAATCGACTGTTCGGATCTGTCTCTAATTGAGCGTGAACTAAGGAACCCTTACGAGCATAAGATTATTTCGCGGAACCCGGGATCGTGGACTTTAAGATTTTAATATTCTTTTATTATGATAAAAGTTTAAAAAACGCGACAAAAACGATCGAAATAGTTCGCTCGAATTTATTTCGTATTCCCGAGGTGATTTCGAGTAAATTTTCCCTTTGCGGAAATGCTCTGCGCGGCCTCGTTCAGGAGTTATCAACGAAAAACGCGGCACTGGGCGGGGC
Source organism: Lasioglossum leucozonium (assembly GCA_028454225.1). Lineage (NCBI taxonomy): Eukaryota > Metazoa > Arthropoda > Insecta > Hymenoptera > Halictidae > Lasioglossum > Lasioglossum leucozonium. The sequence continues at coordinate 1,064 of JAQQRT010005826.1, read as the reverse complement.
CTGACGCGGAGGCGGAGTCCGTTCGCGGTAGCCGCGCTCCGGTTGGTCCGCGTTTTTCGTTGATAACTCCTCAACGAAGCCGCGTAGAGCATTCGCGTAAAGGAAAAAGTTGCTCGAAATCACCTCGAGAATCGATCCCTCGAACATTTTTAGGATGCCGTGCATGAAACTCTATTATTTCCGTGACAATTGGTATGAGAATTTATTTAAAATGTTTTTTAGACGTCTCTATATCGGTATCGCAAAAATCTAGAGATAGTCAGTGTCGAACATCCACGTGAAACCTGCATCTTTAAAACGTCTTCAAGACGTCGCGTGTTATCTGAGCACTGGTGTAATTAGATATATCTCCACGGTTTCGACGAAGGAAAACGGCACGCGAGAACAATCGGCGTTACGGGTAAACGTAATCGGTTGATACGCGGACAAACTCGTAAATAACGGGACGAACGACCGGCTCGCCTGACTCTGTTAGGCTAATTTAGAAGCGCAAAAATTACCTGGACAAACCAAAGATCCGTGTGCAGGCTGTGTCGTTCCTCGGTAGCATCTGGTGCCAGCGATTTCGTTCGGTACAGTTCTAGTTTTCAAAGTAAACGGCGTTAGCTCCTCCTCCTCCTCGAGGCTGTGTACGTGTGTGTGTGTATGTGTATAGCTACGGAAGCGATTTTAGTGGGGATCGCGTTCCGATTAGATACGATTATTGGGATCGCGATTTTTCTATACTCGTTTGTCGCGATTCATAGATATCCATTTTTCAACAAATTCCGATACCGAAGTTTTTAAAGAGTTCTTCAGAACTCCTAATCCAAATCGGAGATTCATCGCAGCCTACTTTTCACCGCGAACGGTATCGATACTCCTAGTGGAATTAACTCCGGACACACATTTTTCAAATGTTTACTTTTCGCATTTATTCAAATTATTTAATATTCTTCAGGGCGTCGCTTATTGTAAAATAAATTTACAGTCGTACTTTTAATACACAGTAAACATTTAACATGTCAAAGGAGCTACAAAAAAAAATTAATATTTCGCTGGATAAAAATATCACGGTATCAATA
>JAQQRT010005815.1:0-12109 GCA_028454225.1 Lasioglossum leucozonium | reverse complement strand
GCCCAGCACCGGATAAAACTCCTCGACGAGACGCCAATAAAACAACGGTATCGGCCACGTAATTCGGCAATGCAGGAAATAATTAACAAAGAGACCGACAAAATGCGGGCAGACGGAATAATCGAGCCCTCGCACAGCCCCTGGAGCTCGCCGATCGTCGTGGTCCGGAAGAAGGACGGCTACCCCCGCTTCTGTGTCGATTTCCGAAAATTGAACGAGCGGTCGGAAAAAGACGCGTACTCGCTGCCGCATATCCAGGCCACCTTGGATAAACTACGAGGCGCACGATTCCTCACGACGCTGGACTTGAAAAACGGATACTGGCAGGTGCCACTGGAACCCGCGAGCCGCCCGCTTACTGCATTTACCGTGCCGGGGAAAGGCTTATTCCAGTTCACCGTCATGCCATTCGGCCTACACTCCGCTCCAGCGACGTTCCAGCGATTGCTCGACCAGCTCATCGGCCCCGAACTCGAGCCCTACGCCTTCGCCTACCTCGATGATATCATCGTCGTCAGTCGGACGTTCGACGAACACTTAAAACACTTAGGCGAAGTGTTCCGACGGCTCCGCAGCGCGGGTCTGAAGCTGAACCCGGAAAAGTGCCGTTTCTGTGTCGACAACCTGAGTTACCTCGGCCACATTGTCGACCAACAAGGCATCCGGACCGACCCTGAGAAGACCAACGCCATTGCAAAAATTCCGGCCCCGAAGACGATTCGGGAAATACGCCGCTTCCATGGCATGGCGTCGTGGTACCGGCGATTCGTACCGAATTTTGCCGCAATAATGGAGCCTCTGACTCGACTAACCCGGAAGAACGCCAAATGGCGATGGACCGAGGACGAAGAGACCGCCTTCCGGACGATGAAGGAAAAACTCATCACCGCACCGATCCTTGCCTGCCCGGATTTTGAACAACCATTCACGCTACAAACGGACGCCAGCGATAGTGGGCTAGGCGTAGTACTCACGCAGGGGGCAGACCACGATGAACGCGTGATCGCCTACGCCAGTCATACCCTGAGCGCAACCGAGCGGAACTACAGCGCAACCGAGAAGGAATGCCTCGCCGTAATCTGGGGAATTAGGAAAATGAAGCCGTACCTGGAAGGGTATCGATTCACCGTCGTCACCGACCACCAAGCTCTCCGATGGCTCCAACATATCGACAGTCCGACCGGTCGTCTCGCAAGATGGGCATTGGAATTGCAGCAATACGATTTTGAAATTAAGTACAGACTCGGAAAACTCAACCAGGTAGCGGATACGCTGTCCCGAACCGAACCAGCCGCAGGCGTGAGCCTGATCAGACCGACGCAGCGCCCGGATACCTGGTATGAGAAAAAGATGCGAATCGTACGAGAAAACCCGTCCTCCGCCCCGGATTTCCAGATAAAAGATGGGAAGCTGCACCGCCACATCTTGCACCAGCTCGATTACAACGAGCCCGAGCCCGGAGACGCCTGGAAGATCTGCGTCCCGACCAACGAGCGAAAAGAGTTGTTGCGCCAACACCACGACGATCCGACCGCAGGCCACCTCGGCATCGCCAAAACGATCGTGCGGCTAGCGCGGAAATTTTACTGGCCAGGAATGTTCCGCGAAACTGCCCGCTACGTCCGAAGCTGTGCCAATTGTCAGCAGAACAAGACGCCCCTGCAGCAACCGGTAGGAAGATTACTCGCCAACCCGGGGACACAACCATGGCACACCGTGTCCATTGACCTGGTCGGACCATTGCCTCGATCGCGACAAGGGCATATCTGGCTGCTCGTAGCGCTCGATCGCTTCACCAAATGGATCGAGCTCGCACCACTGCGAAAAGCGACCAGCACCGCCGTCACCGCCGCCGTTCAAAAGGATATTATCCTGCGACACGGAGCCCCGAAGATTGTTATCACTGATAACGGAAAGCAGTTTGTCGGCGAGCCCTTCACCAATCTGCTGCAAGCGGCCGGCGTTACGCACCGAAGGACGCCCCGTACTCGCCTCAGTGCAATCCCGTCGAGAGGGCGAACAAAGTGGTGAAAACCATGCTCGCCCAGTACACGGGAAAACATCACGACCGCTGGGACGAGAAGATTCACGAAGTACGGTTCGCCGTAAACACCGCCTGGCACGAGTCTACATGATACAGCCCGGCGTACCTGAACTACGGAAGGGAGCTGCGGATCCCCGGACAAACATCGCCCAAAGATACACCGACACCAACGCAACAACGCTGGAAGAACCTCCGAGAGGCCCAGGAACTGGCCCGGCTACACTTGGCACAGGCGTTCGGCCGCCAATAGAAGCACTATAACCTCCGCCACCGCGACTGGCGACCCGTACTGGGAGACCGCGTTTGGAAAAGGGAACACACCCTTTCCAATAAGGGAGCGGGCATTAACGCCAAGCTCGCCCCAAAATATAGCGGCCCGTACACCATCGGGAAAGTCATTTCGCCGGTCGTGTTTGACGTTCGTAGCGCGGAGGGACGATGGACGCGCCACGTCCATATCCAGGATTTAAAACCTGAGACCGGTACCGCGGAGCCCGCAGACAACCCCGAGACGGAGACCAGCCCGACCGGCCCCCACCCTGTCGCCGCCCCGGCACCCCGACACCGCGGACGACCTCGGAAAATAACACCGTTTTCTTACATTTCCTATAGGCCGCGCAGGATGGACTCGTTCTATGAGGAACTGAGGGGCCTCTTCGACGAGGCCACTTACAACGAGGTCATCAACCTGACCCGGTCGCCGACGAGGCACCCCGCGTCAGAAGGCAGCCAGGGAGAAACAGCCGCGAGCGAGGGATTACCGGCCGCCGCTCCGAACGCCGAGGCCTGCGTCCCGGCAACCACCGAGCAGCCGAAACCAGCAGAGGAGCCAGCGATACACTGGGGACGGACACCCGACGAGGCACCTCCGGAAAGCCGACGCGCCCGGTAAAGGTCACCTCCGGACACCGACCACCCAAGGAGGAGGAACCCCGAGCCAAACCGACGGTGACGAAGATTCACCCCGTCAGCTGGCTGCCCCCGGGGACCCGGGCCAAGATCGAGACACTCCGAGTGAGCCTGGGGGGAGCGCCCTTCGTCTCGCTACCCGGACCCCCACCCACCAACAGCTGGGAGCCGGAAGCTCGGTCGACCATCAAACCCGAGGCCCCTGGGGTGGCCCGGATAGTGACCACCACCACGCCAGGCGAAGAGGTAAGGCGCACGAAACGCCTTCGAGCCCCTTCGACGCCCACCAAGGCGAAAGAAGGCCGAAGGAGCCGCTCCGTGAAGCCACAGGACCGGACCAACGGCCCCATGCCCCAGGCAAAAAGACGCACCCTGAGGCGCGCCGCCCCAAAAAGCGGCCGAAAACAACACCGACGTGGCCGAGGGACGCGCCGACCCTGGAAACCCCGCAGCCGCCGTCAAGGAGATGCGCGCCGCCTCTGGAAACGCCACAACCACCGCCTACGCCACTACCGGAGGAGGGGCAATTACCACGAGCACCGACCACGACGCCGGACTTGGCGAGATGGCCACCAGTCCTGGCCATCCCAGCGGACCCGCGACCGCCGCGCCAACAGACGGGTGACGGGAGACCCCCGGAACCACCGCTGGACCTGCCAATCCCCGTATGGATGGATCTGGAGAAGCTCTGCCTCCACCCGAGAACGCCTGCCAGGACGCCGGGGACGAGAGCGGTTTGGCAGCCGTTTCGCCGAAACGCGTGGCTCTGGCCCGTCTCCGAGTGGAGGCGAGATGCCGAAGAGCCACCCTTGCCGCACCCGGGGAAAGTGGAGTGGACCGAACCCGTCCGAACAACGACCCGGACGCACGACCACCGTCCAACGGCGCTCTACCACCAGGGACCACCCGCACGCACTACGTCCCCTGCAGGACCAGAGGACGAGAGACCGGGGAACGGCGGGTACCCCGTAACGCCTTGGCGCCCCGCACCCGGAACCCCGGAACCCGTCAGGTACGAGGGCAAATACGCACCATGCCCGACAACATGGTACGTTCTACCCACCGGACGACGGGTGGAAGTTCCTAACCAGTTCCTGCCGAACCGGAAGTTCCGGGCATCCATCGAGGAGGAACGATGGATCTTGTTCTTCGACCGGGAGGGTCGACTCGTCCGGTGCCGGCGCCGAGAACCGGAGCCCGGTTCCGCCTCACGCGAGTAAGTCGCGGCGCGCGACTCTCATAGTTATAAGATTAAGTTATAAGATAGATATAGATTAAACATAGATAATTTAATAACAACCGCGCTGAGACAAGCAAAAGTCAAAGACTGCTAGGAATAAGGTCAAGCCGGTAACCAAAGTATTTTTTTTACACAGTATTCCTCGAGTGGAACGTAAGAAATCGAACAACCGCGCCGCGCGCCCGTTGAGTCAGGGAGCCACCGACTCCTAAATCAAGATATCAGCTTATTATTTTATGTTTACGCGCGCCAAATTATTGCGAAATTTTTCATTTCTTTCTTTTCCTCTACTAAAAAGCGTATTACTAAACCAAAAAAAAAAACCATTTTTTTTTTAGTTATAAGATCGCTGCTACGTTCCTAAACCGACGAGTGCCAGTCACAAATCAAAGACAAACTTTTTTTTGTTTGAATAGACCTACAAGACTGATATGAGCACATTCATACGACTGCTCAACGTAATAGATAAAGAGAACCGTCCTGATATTTTGATAGAACATATATATACTTTTCTGACGTTGTTAGTTACTAGATAAGGATAACATTTTTGAATTTTTTTGTTGTTTATTATTGTTATATATGTCGAAATATATAGTTGTTGTGCCGTCCCAGAAACACTGTGTTGTCCATACCTTTAACCCCGTAGCCAGTAAGATCGTCTAGCCGTAAAAATAGATATAAGCACCAACTAATTGTAACACTACAGATTTATTATAATAAAAAGGGTATCGCTGCCGCTCGCTCGCCACCCCGGAGGAGGAGGGGTGTGTAACAGACCTATACGTTGCCAGGTCTGTTACTAACCGCTCGGGCCCGAACAACGACAAAGAACGCGTACCAAACCGACCGTTCTCCACCACCGACCGTACCACCGAACTTGCGTACCGAACCGACCGTTCCCCACCACCGACCGCACCACCGAACTCTTGTACCGACTCAACCGCCCCCCCCCCACCAACCTGCCGGACGTTGATACCACACCCACCTCCACAGTTATCTTACCAAAAAGTGGGAACAGACATTCTTGAGTACGGGGGAAAAACTTATTTAGTCGATTATTTCTCTAAGTGGATAGATATCAAAAACTGCAAGTAGTGTAATTAGCGTATTAAAGTCCACTTTCGCGACGCACGGTATACCGGAACATCTGATTGCGGACAATATGCCGTTTTCGTCATTCGAAATGCCAAACTTTGCTCGAATATGGGAATTTAAAATAATAACGAGTAGTCCACGGTACTCGCAATCAAATGGGATGGCTGAAAAAGCAGTACATATAGCAAAACAAATTTTTAAGAAATGTGGCGAAGACAATAGAGAGATAGAATTATGAATGTTGTCATAAAGGAACGCGCCAGCAGCTGGGCTACCCTGTAGTCCGGCGCAAATGTTAGTGAACAGGGAAACGAGAACGACAATCCCTGTAGTAACCAAGCACCTATTATCAGAGGTACAAGCTGACATATACCAAAGACGGAAAAAACAAAAGATAAGAATCAAACAGCAATATGACAAGACTGCAAAGGAAAGCGTTCAATTTAAGGAGGGAGATGTGTATATGATAAGAAACGACGGAGTCCCGGAAAAATTGTAAAGAAATGGGACACTCCACGTTCATACGTAATAGAAGACGAAACTGGCGGTCGAGTTAGGCGTAATACCAGGCATATCACTCTAAGCATTATAAGAAAAGGGGGATGTTCCGTCGCGTAAGAACCGTACTCGTGGATGTCTTTCGGGTGACATTTGTCGTCCGTTCGTGTCTTAGGACCGTCACGGAGAATTAAACAAACTGGGGTCACTCGACGACCAGTCGAGGTATCTGGCCTATTGTTTGATTTTCTGCAGTCTTGAAAGGGTCATAAATTTCGTCCTTTCGAGAGACCATCCGCGATCGTTGAGTACGGTTTCGTATTACCGGGACCCGTCGTCGCCCGTGTTTAGGTATCGCCCCACTCCTCCTTCCCAGGGCCTCATACAAAGCAACGGGAAGGAGGTTCTAATCGTAAAAAGTATGCTGATTGGGAAATGCAACGTTCTGCAGGAACCAATCAGTGCATTTTGTTTCCTGCTCGAGAAGACTGACGAACATCGCGTCGACACCGCGTTCGTCAGTTGGATTTCTGCTCTAACGCCGCGCTGCGACACTTTCCAGTCCGCGAGTAGACAAGACAACGCACGAGCCGTTGTCTTGTCAATCATTCGTAATATTCGTAATTTGTATCACATCATTTCTTATGCGCGCGTATAAGGCAGGACCTGCTAGATCAGCCTTACTGATGAGTCCACTAGCAGGTCCGGGACGAAACGCTTCATTTAACGCTAACGTACTTCATTGTCTTGCGAATCGATCATTGTCTTTTGCGTCCTTTGTATCACATTATCGTTAGAACTCCTTGCCCAATATTAATTTGGCGGGCACAGATCCGGTACATTCGCGACACACGCGTCGCGACAAAACAGGGGAGATGTTAGGATAGGTAATTGTAAGATGCATGGAAGTGCCATCTAGTGGCACGCGGCGTCAGACACACACGCGTGCGGTCGTCAGCTTGTGAGCTAGCGACAGTAAATACATCTGTGATCAGTAATCAGACTTTATTTCAATAACCCTTTAGCTATCCTACACATAAAAGGACACGACGAAACAGGCTCGACCATGCACACTATCTGAAATCACAGACTCTGTCTCGGAATCAGGATCAACGCATTTAATCCATGGCTTCATTCTATCAGGACTAAAGGATCCAGTAAAAGGCTTATTACTTAATTGGAATCCTGCAATATCGCCAATACTGTATCTATCCCTATCGAGTAGCTTCTTCACTTCGTACGGGCCCTTCAACTTATTGTTAGGTCTGGGTTAGGTTATAACTTATGATTTACGCCTGGAGTAGTTACAACATTTTTATCATTATATAATCACCCACAGCATAGATTTGTGGTTTCTTACGCTTTTTGTCGTACATATATTTATTGTAGTCTTGTAAGCGTTGGTTTTGCAAAATAGCATTATCTCTAATTTCATTACGATTTATCTCTGTGTCAGTGACAGTCTGCAAATAATCGCATAAGTCGTTATCAGTAAAACCATACTGCTCACAGCCAAACAGTAATTAGCTGGGTGTGGTGTTAATAGCTTTATGGTAAGTGTTGTTTATGGAAAACTGAGTCTTAATCAAAGCCTTATCCCAGGTCTCGTCCGCATTCAGTTTGAACAACATTGACCGTAAAAATCAGTTGACTCACTCGACCTGACCATTAGCCCTGGGGGGCCGTACTAGCTACCTTAACATGTTCAACTTTTAATTCCGACAACAAATCTGAAAGTTCACTGGATGTGAACGAGCTGCCTCTGTCAGAGATAATTCGCTTACAACTGTAACGGTTGATAGTTACTAATAAAGAAACGTTCATTTCAGAAAAGATATACTTTATTTGGGTATAACACGGTATCGTAATTGACAATGCTAGTGTCTCGCGAAGAGAGGTTTCGGTAGCTATGCGACTAAGTACTGAGTAACGAAGTAACTGTTTTTTGCACCGCGGATTTCCTGCCTATTTATATGGTCTTCGAAAAGGCGTGACCTTTCCGAAGATACGAAGGAGGAGTTTTCCGTGTCCTCGTTACTGCCTTATTTTGGCGGGGGTGGAAATCCCGGTTATCTATTTTATATGCCTACCGGCAAGGTGGTCGTCATGTGCGGGAAAAAGGACTTTTTGGGACCGCGCTTGCCGCGTGGTCGGACAGACTCTAATAGCACACGACTGGCAGCGTTTATGACGGGGTAGTTAAATTTCCTACGCCCCTGCAAGTAATCAGTAAAATTATTTACCATCCTGCAGATGGACCAGGGTATGTTTTACCACTCTAGACCCTAACATGTGCAGGCGTTTATTTTTATTGTTTAACGCTGCGAATCGTGTACCGCTACACAACAGCCAAAATGATGAAAATATTGTTTCAAAGAGGAGATCAGTTCTTTAACCGCAGTTGACCTAACTGGGTACATCATAACGAAGGCGTCTATGATGATGAAAATGTATTTAAAGCCTCGATTTTTTTGTCTCTAGTGGACCATAATGATCTACATGTATAGTATCCAAAGGTCGAATACCTTTATCGTAAATGTGCAATTGGCCTTCAAGTTTTCTAGTAGGAACAGAGTACGTTAAACATTTGAAACAATTATCAATGTGTTCCTTTACCTGCACACGCATGCCTGGCAACCAATAGCTTTTATAAAATCAGGCTGATGGCCTATTCCAAACCTACATCCCCAACATCATCATGACATGATTCTATATACAACGCCGTTTCTTAACCCTTTCGCTACGGACACCTACTATAGTCGGCGGTCGCGCGAAATGCTGTTTTGTTAGGAGTTAATTTGACAGCAATACAATCGGTCATAATAGTAAAATTCATTCCTTGCAAATAAACTCGAAAATCTCTCTAACGCAAACGGTCGCGAAGTGTTTCAAACACTTCGATTTTCGAACAAATTTAAAAGATACATCTGGTCTGATAAGGTTGTATAGGGGTTTAGCGATCAAAGCAAAGTCTGGCACGAACTTACGGAAATAGCTGGTTAATCCAAGGAAACGCTGTACTTGTCTAGCAGTAGTGGGCTGCTGGAAAGACTGAATGGCTTTAACGGTAGATTTATTCCGTGTTACCCCGTTTTCTGAAATATTGTAGCCCAAATACTTGATATTTTGTTTCAAGAAGTGACATTTCCAAAAATTGAGTTTCAGGTCGTATTCTGATAATAATCGTAAAACGTCACGGATAATACCTAAGTTCTCCTTGACAGTGCCGGTGGCAATCAAAATGTCATCCAAATATAAGAAAATTTTCCCTGCATCGAGTAAAGGTTTGAAGACTAGATTAATAAACCTTTGAAGAGCGGCTGGTGCGTTAGCCAGTCCAAATGACATTCTAACGTATTTAAACTGTCCATCTGGGGTGACAAACGAAGTAAATTTAACAGAATTCTCAGCCACCGTAACTTGATGAAATCCATCTTTAAGGTCAAGACTAGTATAATAGAAACTTTTGGCTAGACGAGCGATTTGATCTTCAATCAACGGAAGGGGAAACCTATCTTTGATTGTTATCTTGTTCAGCGCGCGATAATCAACACACAATCGGTGACTATTATCTTTTTTCTTGACTAATACTATCGGGCTACTAAAGTTAGAGTTACTTGGTCTAATTATTCCCTTGTTTAATAGCTCGTCATAATTTTCTTAACTTCGCCTCTCTCATACCATGACAAACGTCTAGGAGTAAAGTAGAACGGCTTACCTGTATCTACCAGACTAATACTACATTCATAATCGACATTGCCAGTGCCCTTTTTGGTATGTATATAAGCATCTAGTAGCATCAGCAATTCATCTCTGGTTTCATAGGATAGGGAAGTGTTAGGGATTCTCGTGGGTCTATCCATTAAACCACTTTCTTTTACACACTAACTATAACGTTATTATTATAAATAGATATATATATATATAAATATACATAACTTTTACATTGGTATAAAACACGCTCGATCACACGCCACGCTTGCATCGTTCTCCCTTCGTGCCTGTGCCTTGTTTTACGACGCCGCTTGGCGTCCCCCCTCTATCAGACTATAAGGGCGCACGCGCGAGCAGCGGTACCCTCTTCTATTTCCCTATCAGGAAGAATCCAAACTATCTGCAACTATATCTAATTCATTATTGCGCTCGGTAACCTCTATATTTAAAATATTACCAACAGGTTCATCATATTCTAATCTTAAAGAATCATTTTCATTGAGAGTAAGGGTCAGTCCTGGCTGGAATATAAACTCTCGGTCCAACAAGAGGGCATACGTCATAGTCGAGTCAGGTACAATAGCAAGCTTCACCGGAAAGATATGTCCGAATATTGAGTTGATACGAATTTTTGGGACAATGTACCCATGTACTACTAGCGGTTACTTATTTAATCCTCCATAATTAGTTCCGCATTTTTCTCCTAACAACGTATAACTACTAAAATATTATAAATAGGTACTTTCTGTAACAATGTTAATTCCACTACCCGTATCTACTAACGCTTTAATAAAATAGTCACGCTCCAATGCTTCGGTCACCAGCACACAGCATCTATGGGTCGTCTTCGTCAACGGGGTCCTGGTTGATGGTCCTCTACTCTGCTCTTGTTCAGCTGCTGGACGGCTTCTTCTGACTTCCAGCTGCGGCCAGAGGACAATTTTTAAAAGTATGCCCCAACATTCCACACGTAAAGCAGGAGCCCTTTTCTCGTCTTGGCTTAGAGCAAGACGACGACCAATGTCCTTCCTGGTTACAATTAAAGCATTTCGTTGCTTTTGCACGGGTGTTCTCCACGGTACTGGGAACATTTTTATCCCTCGATTGCCAATTCACATCAACGTTCTTCTTCATGTCAGGCCGTATGCTAATTTTATCGAACGCAGTCAACAATTGTGGAAGAGACTTAAAACACTGCATTCTTGCCTGATTTCACAACAACGGATCAGAAATGCCATCTATCAAATAGTCCATCAACTCATCCTCTGCTACCGGTACACGGTTGGCCAAGATAATCTTCTCGTGATGATATTCGCTGTAGCTTTCACTTGTTCTCCACATTCTATCTTCAAATTTTTTCCTCAACAACAATTTGTTAGGTTGGTGATCAAACATCTTGTTCAACTTCGCCAACAGCGCTTCAAGGTCCATTTGAATGTGTTCCGCTTTCGAATGGAACCATCGCAACGCTTTGCCTCGTAACTTGGTACCAATCAGCACCCTGGTGATGTTGTCATCTAAATCGTAAGTAGTACGCAACAACCTCACCTGCTTCTCCCAAGTAGGAAAAGCGTGTTCCGAGCCATCGAAGTTGCTCAACAGGTCACTCATCGACTTGATAAGTCGTACCCGGCAGGCTCTTCCCCGGACCCTGGTTTTGCACTTCGGAAATAACTTTAGGCATCGCATCCATCTATGCGTTGTTAGGAAAACCAGTTTCCAACCTTGCAAGTAACTCAGCCTTAATAAGGCTAACATCATTTTGATTAATTTCTCCTCAAAAGCAAACATCTAAATTTCCAACAAAGTACGTAAAATTCGCTCAACAGGCGGACAAAAATTTTCAACATAACCGGCTTCAACACGTGGTTTTCCTAATCTCCAAAGCATATACGTGGCCTCTTTATCACACTTCTGATAAAAACTGTAAGGAATTTATTGCACAAATATATTTCGCAATACAGTAGCAAATTAAAGGAATGACTAACGAAGAATTAATAGCTAACTAATAATTAGCTAATGACTAACTAAATGTTAACTAAAGGCTAACTAAGGGCTAGATAACGACTAGCTAACGAACTGTTCGTAAAACTGCAACTGCGCTCCTTCGAGCCACGCACAGCTATACACTCTATGCACGCTTCACACACTTTCACATGCATCACTTTACGCAGCGCCTCAAGCGGCACGGTTATGATATTAACTAAAGGCTGCTTACATGTTATAATTTCTTGTTTGTACTAGTGTGATGTCGCCCTAATCGATGTCAGCGCCATCCTACGTTTTAAATGGGAATTATCTTGTTTTATGTTAACCGCGCATATTCAAATACCGGAATAAGTAAGACCCGTTATTGTAATCCCATATAGATAAATATTTAAAGAATTTTGCGAGATAAAAATAGAAGGTCACTCGAGTAGAGAAAATAGGAGGAATGGAAGACCATCAACCCTTCTGATTGGACGCCCCGCCAAAGACGCATCTCGGAACACAAAAAAGCCTGAAGGAAGAAGGAGAAAACAAAAGAAGAAATGTATGAAGTACGCGCAGATATATAAAAATTATTGATTTTGATTACGGAGCTCCTCGAGAAAGCTTGTGTTTGAAAT
>JAQQRT010005811.1:0-25000 GCA_028454225.1 Lasioglossum leucozonium | reverse complement strand
AAAGCTAAAAAAGGAAAGTGCGTAACATTCACATTTCACGTTCATCCGTGCATTCTGTATCTACTCGAATGTAAAATTCGACTTCTAACCTTCAGATAATGAAAATACGTATCAATTATACATGAGAAAGTTTCAATAAAAGCTATTTAGACATAATAATCAGCACAATGTCCGTCAACGTATTTAATCACAAGGCGTGCAAACCATGAAGCCATTTTAAAACGTCCTTCAGCGGTTAAAATTCAGCCATCTTAGTAGGCAAACTTACTAATCAAATTTACCGCGGATGACAGATGGCAGCACTAGATTTGCCTACTAAGATGGCTGAACGCTAAAGGACATAGATATAGGAATATAGGGATGGAGCGTGTCGCTGCGGGATTGGCAAATTTAGAGACGGGGACGAGGTAAAATTCACGCCTAATTTTCATTGGCTGTGTCCCGGCGCAAGCGCAGTACGTCATTATGTAGTCGTTATGTATGCAACGCCACGCATTGTATTTATTTACATTGTACAGCGTCACATAACCTGTGAGATCGAGCATTTTCGAGCATCTCGAAGCGTCACCGAGCGTCACCAAGCGTCTCATAATCTCGTACCGTTTCATTTCAGTGTCGTGTTCCAGTATTAAGGGAAGCTATTAAAATGGAGTGCTTTGTGCCATCGTGTAACAACCGATTTGATTTTCAAAATTGGAAAAGAAGGTGTTGTGAAAGTTACATTTCATCGATATGAAGTTTATTTTATTATAGTTAATATGATTATGATCTTAGAACATATTTTATTTTAAACTGTGATTCTGTTTGCAGTTTTCCAAAAGATCCTGATATTCGCAGTTTATGGTCAGATCTTTTAAGCATCAGAATATCGGAAATTCCAAAGAGAGCTTGTATTTGCTCGATGCACTTCGAAGAAACAAGTTTCTACACAAAAGGTTCCTATATGCGATTGAAACGAAATGCATTACCACGTATATGTATAATACTGAGCATGTTCAATTTTTTTGAGTATACCAAACATATTGCACAATAATGTTTTATTTCTACTTATATGTGTTTGTTTTATTCCAGAAAACCCTTAACGAAGAAGGGACATCTTGCAGTGATATATGTGAAAATAATATGGACGCAACATTATTACCAAACACAAGTATCTATACATTTTTAAAAAATTGCTTTCGATAAATACATTCATTGTCATAATAAAAACATAAATTGATATTACCGTTACTTCTAAACTAACACGATATTCCATTATGTAGCTATTAATAAAATAGATAATTCAAATAGCCAACTCACATATTATAATAAACTAACTTTATTTAGAGGACAAATGATTTTTGCGCGAAACCTAGTATAAGTCTTGTTAAATATTGTAAAACGTACAAAACGCTGTAATAAAGATTACATATATAATATGTATAAGCCTATTATGTGCAAAAACTTATTGTACCCTATTTTTAATTGAATTATTGGAAAAAATATATAACATTTATGTTATCCTTATTAATTATTAAATATATGTAATACCTCTTCGTTTTATAAAAATAATGACTAAAATATAAATTAATTAAAATTAGTATGTTCTTTAATTCGTGTTACACATTTTTATTTCTTTTCTATATTCTCTAATTTTAGTTTTCTTTAATCTCTCGTCCTAGAATTTTTTTCCGACTACAGATTTATTAATTAGTTGAAATTGTACATAAACATGAAATATGTAACTACTAATTGCATAAAATCAAAAAGTGTAGAAGATTTCTATTTTCTATTTCACTTTTAATCATTTAACAACGTTCATTACAATATTTGGGACATAATTCGTTTCGCGAGTGTCATACGTTATTATAGGACAAAGAGTTAACTATCACTTTTCTATTTTCAACTTGTCAGATACATGTAAACCTGTAAGCAGTCTGTAAACATATTTCATACTTGGCGGTACAGAGTATGCGCAGAAATGCCACCAATCAAATTTAGGCGAAAATTTTACCCTGCCTCCTCCTGAATCCTGAGCACCCCCCTTGCCACTGATCCCAGCTCATGCTCTATTCCTATATTCCTATATCCATGCTGAAGGACGTTTTAAAGATCGACTCCCCTTCCGTTTTTCGCATCAACCACCCGCATCTATGTAGTCCATTTTCTGCACCGTCCTTTAGGTCCATGGATATATCGTTCGCTAGGGAATATTCTAGGGGATATACATAATTTCCTCAGTCCATTATTGATTCGATTTTTCATGTGACAACCATAAACTAATATAATACACATTTTCGTTACGACATTAGCTTACTAAATAATGCAATAAAGATAATAACTGAATACTTAATGAAAACTCATGACTTCATTATGTGCGATAGTTTACTTTAATATTCGATGAAAAGCGATCTCGGTTCGTGTAGAAATGCATATAATACAAGTACGTTACGACAACTGTAAAGACTTGTTTAACGATAACGACGGAAGCCACGAATCTCTCTGCAATTTCTCGAATTTTATTTTATTTAAGTGGACGCTTTGAGCAATTTGTTCCGCCGTATGCGTCAAACCATAGTAGTCCACGAATAAGCCTTCTGGATCTACCAAGTACATGATAATCGTATGATCGACCTGAAAGAGAACACGAATATTGATATTCACGCTGAGAATACTAACTACCATTATATATTACTAACAATGTAATCGGAATCTTTATCCTTGGGTCCATTACTATAGTACACTCTGTAAGCTCGGCACACTTGAGCAACTTGTTCTTTGGAGCCGGTAAGAGCAACAAATTTGTCGGAGAACTCCCTGATGTATCTCCCTACCACTTCCGGCGTATCTCTGTCAGGATCCACAGAGATAAATATTGGTTGCATTTTCGTATCGTGTTCTTTCTCTAAAACGCGATGCTACGGTAAGAACAGGCGACGCGATATCGATATTTAGATAAGTCGAAGACATACCAAGAATATTAACGACAGCCGTTAGTTTCTCAAGTTCATCCGGACATATGTCCGGACAATGCGTAAATCCAAAATATATCATGACCCATTTTCCTAAGAAATCATCCGATCTAACTAATTTCCCATCAGGATCGACCAACTCAAATTTTCCTCCTATCGCAGCTTTTCCTATTTCACGCCTCCTTTCTTTCTCCAACAAAAGATCTTTCGTTTGCTTCAAATAATATATATATGCTATAAAGGATCCTCCAAGTATACTTGTAATTGTTGCACTTCTCAATGTAATGGGACTTTTAATTTTAAAAGTGCTTTCGGAGTGCTTTGGTAACGACTTGAATTCCATCTTCTGGTACATATTCTTAAAAGTATTTATACATCGTATCTGTGGATAATACTGCCTGTAGGTGTGTGCATGCTGAAAGCACTTCTGAAACCAGAATCGAGCAATATTTAATTAAAAATTAACAACGAAAACAAGGAAACGGCTCGCAAGCAATATTTGAGTACACAACTATCAAATTGCTGCTACTTGTATCAGTCAAATTGTGTGAACTGCTCTATGCTTCAGGATACGTCATTTTTTATGATGCTTACGTTTCGAAGAACATGATTCGAACACCTGTTAAACAATGCGATCGACTGATTAATTAAATTTGACATTGTCCCAACGTGACTTATGTTAAACGGTTTTCAAGCAAATATAGGTTATGTTATGTTGCGAGTCAATCGATGACAACACGTGTGTTATCATCGAAGCGCGCAGTTTGAAAAATTCATTGTTCGTATATAAAGAAACTGCTATGTAATTTCGATAGTATAGAAAATTACTTTGAACACTTTGAACGTGTAATCTCTGTTTTATGAAAAAATTTTAGCCATGAAAAATATTGTTAAGAATTAATCGCTGAACATCTGTCTTCTTTATTGATTTCAATTTATTTATAATTCATCTGTCACGATAAGAAAGATAATGATAGAAATTTCATCGAAGTATATCTTATCATTGATGTTGTGTTTATAAAACATTGCACTCCCCGAGTCGAAGGGCCATTGATTTTTCTTGCGAATTCACTATAGCGTTTCGCATACAATACTCCCACCTAAAAAAAGAACGTTGAAATAAAATAGAAATTAAGAAATGATAAACCAATAAATATAACCGTTTACACGTACCTGTTTCCTTTCCTGTCTTCGAGCGTAAGTTTGTTTATCAATAATCTATCCGAATAATGACGTTTTTTCAAACCATCCTGTGCTTCATCTATACGACTTCGATACCAAACCTGTGCTATTATCATTGATTGATTATCAGGGCGTGATTGAAATCTCATCGCTGTCGCGATGTTGTAGTATGTCATTCGATTGATCTTCTGGTTTAATAATCTTGAACAAATATTTTGACAAAAGTCTTTACACTTTGATATGACATAAGAGATCGATTTTCTTATTTTATTGTCAGTATTACTGACAGCTAAATCATCGAATAAAACATCTCATATCAATGCATTCCTTACGGGCATTCAATCTTGAATGTTGAATTGTATTGTTCAACTTTCATGAACAACATTCCCGATGCTCTTGGGGTGTCTTCGGATACTGTGACCGACGCTCTGAACGGCTCACCTGGTAAGAATAAGAGTGAAATTCTATTTGAATCGTTGAGTGACCAATGCAATTTTCAATTTATACCACAAAATGGTTCCTCTTCTCGTGTCGTTAAATAATAGATTCCCAAAGCACCACGATCAGCTCTGTAACCCATTTCTTGAGACCAGAATGTGGA
Organism: Lasioglossum leucozonium; assembly: GCA_028454225.1. NCBI lineage: Eukaryota > Metazoa > Arthropoda > Insecta > Hymenoptera > Halictidae > Lasioglossum > Lasioglossum leucozonium. The sequence goes on along the minus strand of JAQQRT010005811.1, from coordinate 20,266 downwards.
CTCCATGGGAAAGCACATTCCATTTACATAAGACCTTATTCCTTGTGGACATGGCCAGGCAATGAATTTGCACGTTTCATTAACCATTCGAACGCTTTCCAGGAAGAGAGCCCAAGCTCTCAAATGGCTACACGCAACATCCCTAGTTATGCTATCCTCTAAAGTGATGGTTAATAATTACGCTGCCGATTATTATAGTACTATCGATTTCTTCGCCGAAAAATTAAAAAAAAAAAGAAAACAGAAAACCATACCATTCATGTGGCTAACAACAACAGAGTTTTTTATGTCGTTGCAGCCAGGCTGTTGCCTACCACCGTTGGGAAAGAAGTCGACATGACCAAGGGGCTTCAAGAGACCAAACCCATCTGCAAAGTCCTCGGATCCGTCCGTGTGAATCACATCGACGAGCCGAGCATCACTGGCGTCCAGTTTCCTCGATTTTTCTCGAAATAAGTGATTTCGAAAGAACGGAGACGCCGGGTCCAAACCAGTTATACGTCCCAAGAGATGATTCTTTTTTTTGAGAATCTCCGAGGCACAGCCAGCGACATGAGCACCGAGGCTAAAACCGATCGCATGAATATGTTCGGAAGGAGTGCCGAGACTAATGGCATCCAGAAGAACCAAGCCCAGTTGACGACCGACTAATTCGGTGTTTGCCACAGCTGCTGAATATGTTGTCGCCGCGCCTCTTGTCCAATCCAGAACTAACACATTTACGTCTTGCTGAAAGACAGTTTTTTATGTAATAAAATACAAAAGACTCGCATCACGGTTAAAATATTTTTTAACACCCGGATTACAATGTTCAATAAGCTCTTTGCAAGAAGTATGGCTCCGACGTCGTTACCACTTCCTTTGTAACCATGTATGATGACTTTCAGAAACTTCCTCGCATCGTATTTTGATTGCAAAATAGATTTAAAATCATCGCCGTACCGAAGACTGTCGGGCGAATCCTGTTTGGCACGGGTGTACAGTAGAAACCTGGTCTGAATTATACTTGGATGTTGTGGAGCTCGCTTCAATTTCAAATGAGCTGGTGGATCAGTGAAACAGCCAACCAAATCAAAGCAAATTTTCGGCTTGATATCTGCGCGTATTACTCCTTTTCTGTGCAGCATCACTCTGTTCCTCACAGTTAAAAGTTTTACTGAAAACAAACAGAAAGAGAGAGAGAGAGAGATGGAGAGAGAGAGAGAGAGAGAGAGAGAAATTTCAAGAAAGAATTTGAATAAAACAATATGTATAGTTCTGTCTTTGACTTACCTGTACGTTTGGCCTCTGTGTCCCACATAATAAACAATAGGACAATAATATAGTATTTTAAAAAAACAAACTGCATCTTTCTTTTGACTCCTTTTCGCTGCTAGGTTTTTAGTCCTATTGCATTCCTTGCTTCTTCTTAATTTTTTCTTTCTCACTTTTCATCAAATATTCTTTCCTCCAACTCTTTTGCCAGACATAGACTGAAACTGGCGTCCACGAACGGCTTCTCTAAACACTCTTCTTCCAGTCAATTATTACGATTACAAAATACAGGAACTATCAATTTTCGCAACCGCTGTTTCACTCGGAACAACCGTTTTACCATTGAAATGAACACTTATAAATAGTTGACTTGGATGTACCATTCGGTCATGCTACTATAGGCATTCTTAATCGTATAAACACACGCTGCCAGCGATCGAAACAGTGCAAATATTAATACAATACATAATAATTTATTGATAGCTGTGAATCAGACCACGTATATATAAATAATTGGATTTAAAGTTCTTTTGCTTAAAGAGGTTTAAAATAGTGATACGATATTATTATACTAATAGTGAAACATACTGGTCAAGAATATTGGGATAAATTGATTCAAAAGCAATAGCCGTCGATGAAGCGTAAAGTGTGACCGGCTCCGTTACGACTGGTTGAACGAAACACACGTGCATTAACTGCAAAACTTTCGCTCGGTCATCAACGATTATGCTATGTCCCCCTTTTACACCAACCAATATGATGTAATATTTAGGACGTCTCACAAGAGCAAACAAAGTCTTGTCGAGTTCGTAAAGAGGCTCGTTGCTTTCACTCTGAGCATTTCAGCGAGGTTTAACCAACGCGTTCACAGTATAGTTCGCCGTTTATATTTCTAGTTCCCTAAATTCAGTTCCCAAAACAATGAATTTTTGTCGAATCCTAGGTTTAAGATGTTAGCTATTTTTAACATTTTCCCAAATACCCAGCTGCATGGTTGTTGTTGTAAATACTTCAGAGATATATTTTGACGTACTATATATTTAGCCTTGTACCATTATATGGATTTGTACTTGGAAAAAAGATAAGTATCATTCAAGACAAGTGTGGAAACTTTTACACAGACACAAAGAATTCTTGATTTGTATCGAGCAGAAACTTTATTCGATAACGAAAATAGACATAGTTTTGTACAGTTCTTTGAGTGAACACGAACGCAAGCGGTACAATTTGGACCACCTAAAGCCTTCCGTGTTTTTTCTTTAAATCTCGAAAAAGCGGATAGACGAGTTCGCGCGTATAAACATTTTTCTAATTTACTCGATCGCATATCGTTCCGTTGCGAACTAGTAGACGAAGAATTGATGTATTCTCTTTCAAATTTTAGCGATCGCTATCGCGATACATAACTACTTCCCACACAGACTCGGGACTTTGGAACAAGGAATTTCCATATGCGCAAAACAATTTTCAATCAGGATACTGATCTGATACATTGTAAGAATGCCGATTGATATTTAAAAATTTGTGAAGTATGTAACACATCAAGATATGTCGCAGGTGGTTCGTGAGATAATGCATCGGCGATTGGCGTGTAAATAGTCTCCCTCCGCGAATGATAATTTGTCGATTGATCATCGATAAGAATATAATCCGTGTTTTAATACACGTATTTCGGTGGAAGATGCTTTATATACGGTTGGCGTTAACTAAGTATCAGTAACTGGTCCAAAGTATCGCCGCGTAACAATGCTAGCACTATTAACCCTTTGTTACTGTATTGTGCCGGTGATACTGGGCATTCCTTTATCCGAGTACGACTATCAATCGATTAATAATGTTGACTTTGATTATGAGAACTGGGATGTTGTTCCCTTTAAACCTGCTCCATCAGCTGTAAGTAAACTTTTCCTTATTTAAGCCTGACAGTAACGCATAAATATCGGTACTTTAATAATTAAAAATTCACCGACTATTTACACTGTTAAATAATGCTGTTTTACTCCTGAGAACAATTTGAAGTTAGTAATAATGTTACAGGCGGAACGTGGACAGAAATATGGATATCAAGGTGAAACTCACGAAGTTACCACTACAGATGGATATATTCTAGGAGTACATAGAATTGTAGGATCCAAGAAGAGTCCCAAAAGCAACAATAAGCCTGCTGTACTGCTTGTCCATGGTCTTCTGGACTGCTCGGCCACCTGGGTACTGGGAACCCCTGAGAAAAGTTTAGGTATGTCAAATTACCATAAAACTTATCTATCTTATTCGAATAAACGTTTCGAATTAAAAAGTGTTAAATGGGATTGCTATCGCTCGTAGGATACATATTAGCGGATTGGGGCTACGACGTATGGATGGGTAATGTACGCGGCAATAGGTACTCACGGAAACATAAATGGTTGACTACCAAGGATAAAAAATATTGGATGTTCAGCTGGCACGAGATGGGAATGTACGATCTTCCAGCAATGATCGATCATATACTGAAAGTAACTGGTCAAAAAAAAATCATGTACGTTGGCCATAGTCAAGGGGGCACCGCGTTTTTAGTGATGGCGAGCGAACGGCCGGAATATCAAGAAAAAATTGAAGCAGCATTCCCTTTAGCACCAGCATCCTTCATGTCTCATTTGACAAACCCTTTCATGAGACTTCTAGCCCCCTTTGTCAATAACATCGAGGTAATATTTGTTAATTGTATTATCAAATATCGTTAAAAAAATGTATATTTATGTATATAGTACTAATTTTTAGAAACTCACAAAAATGATAGGCATGTACGAATTCCGGCCATCGAGCGAATTTATACAAAGTGTAGCAAAAATTGCTTGCAAAGAGGAAGTAATTACAAGTCCTCTGTGTAGTAGCGTAATATTCCTCATTGGCGGACCTAGCTTTAAACAACTAAATAGGGTAATTAGTACATTTTTGTTATATATATGGAACGTTCGATATGTATGGAACATAATATCATTACAAACTTTAATTCAGACTCTTATACCCGAGATTGGTCAATACGATCCTGCTGGGGCAGCTGCTAGACAACTCGTACATTATGCTCAATTAATTAATTCTGGTTAGTAATAAGTATAGTATTGGATACTTTTGCAATAACTGAGATTACTATTACCTATCATTTTTCTAGGAAATTTTGCACAATATGATTATGGCTTATTCGGTAACTTAAAAGCATACGGTCACATTCACCCTAATAAGTATAATCTTGCCAACATCAGGATGCCTGTTTACTTGTACTATAGTAACGCTGATCAGTTGGTTAGCCACAAGGTTTGTCTTTTACGATTAAGGATAGATTTCTTAAATGCGCGAATATGATGCAACTTACTCGAGTCTTTTCTTTACTCGAGACATTTGCCAGTCTTCATAGTAGTTTCGAAAACTAATTCCATTGTGCTTTCGTAGGATGTAAATAAATTATATGAGCGGCTACCTAATGCTCAGAAGTTCAAGGTTCCCCTTCGCCAGTTCAGCCATTTGGACTTTGTCTTGGGCAAAGATGTCGACACGTTGGTATACAACAGGGTTCTCAGCCGTATGGAAGTTCATAGGAAAAACCTATGAGATTCATTTGCAAAGACTGGATGCTTTGTTTACTTTGTTTACTTGTTCAGATACATATTAGTTTCTACTTTGTTGTTAAATATAAATATGCTCGTTTACACGCAATCTAAAAGCGGAAAGCAATAAAAAAATAAATATGAATAAATATTGTTTCTTATATATTTAATTCAATTATTATGTTGTATTAACCTGAAAGAATCCCACACAATCTTATGGCAATCAGAGCTCTCATTGATTTACATCCAACCAAAAGGTTTCGAACGAGTATATATATGGAAATAAATATGTAGTTATGATATTTCGACTTGTCGACGAGGGCAACATAATTATTTTATACTTTATAAAGTGTTAAAAACAACGGTCATAAGGTACATAAACACAAGTCAGTGATGCCAGAATCGTGGAACCACCGAGGAACTTGCCCCTCCAGCGGCTCAGTCGGCTGGGCCCCCCACTCTGACGTACCGTCGTCGCTCCACGTGCTTCTACTGCGCACGCGCTACACACGAACGTACCCCCAGTGATGCCAGAACATGCCAGAATCGTGGGCCGTGGGTTTTTCTCCTCCGCTGCTTCAGCCGGCTTAGCCCCCCCACTCTGATGTACCGTGGGTTTCTACGTTACTTCTATGCGCACGCGCTACACACGAACGTACCCCTAGTCTGCCAGTGTGAGTGCCTGTTCGGAGCAATATTTTTAATATATTTTTCAAAGTGTTTTGAAAATGTTTGTTTCAGAATGGCTCGCAATCAGTTGCCATGCCGCAGATTACAATTCATTTGTTTCTTGACGTAGGAGGTTATACGCAGGTGCGTAGAAAATAGGCGGGATAAATAGGATATTTGGCGCATAAAATCGCGCATCTCATTTCGAATTTCGGAAGAACGCATCGAGTCGAATAGGCAGCTCACAGGAACAGAGTAGAGGTATGCTTGTGTGTCTAACGCGCGTGCAACCGAACAGTCACTCACACTGGCAGACTAGGGGTACGTTCGTGTGTAGCGCGTGCGCATAGAAGTAACGTAGAAACCCACGGTACATCAGAGTGGGGGGGCTAAGCCGGCTGAAGCAGCGGAGGAGAAAAACCCACGGCCCACGATTCTGGCATCACTGACACAAGTCAATGTGAGACAGTCATGAATTGTATAAAACGTCGAGAATGATTATGTACTCTTTGGTATCGCTATCATGGATATAGGAATATTCCTATATATCCATGATCGCTATCATAACCAATCGTAATATTCATAACCAGAGCTCACGTCCGGGGCACAGCCTACTCTATATATGTATGTACAGAGAGGATAGATATATCCTATCCTCTCTGGTATGTATATACTTCGCGTCGTCGCACAACACTGGAAATCTCTTTAGAAATATCTAGGGACATTCAATTTTTGACATGTGCACATACTTTTTGGTCTTGACCAATCGAATAAATGTTGAAGAAATTTCAAACTTGAATCCGTTGAGCGTTTACATCAACAGTTCCTAAGCTTACTCTGTCCCTGAAGAATAAATATTTCATTGAAATGTGTTTTCCCTATATGTGATGAGAATTGCAATGAAAATAGGGAACGGAAGGGAATAACAGTGGTACGTGAAAACTGTGTAAGTTTGAATTACTGTTCTTACAATTGAATAGTGTGCACCTTAATAGAATTCGTTATGTACAAAGGAAACAAGACTCTCAATTCAATTCACACTTATTCCACTTTGCAGATTCTACTCGAATATTACTTAATTGTTTGTAACAGATAGCCGTGACTTTCATTTTAAGAATTATTCTGTATATTGCTTATACTTTAATATGATGGACAATTGTTATGCACCACAATGGGCAGATTTCGCTTGTAGCCCACAGCTATCCTCCGACAGTTACTTCGAGGTGGAGCACGAAGTGCATAACTCTCGGATAGATTTGAAATCTGACTTACCTTTACCGTGTAATGAAGAAAATATAGACGAAACTAATTTCGATGACAGTTTAGAGCCTACAGAAGGTACGCGCGCTAATGTGGTATTCTTTGTACCGCATGATAGTAAAAAACAGAAAAAGACAAATAATGACGACATAAAAAAAGATGAGAAACCATTTGAATCTAATCTCTATTATACATGGGATATTTCTACGACCAACATAACATCTACCTCTAAAACAGCGTCGGTAGCACAGAGGTTTAAAGCGGCGGTTTTGAGAAAGGAAACTAGAAAAAATACCTGTGTAATGGAAACAAAGAACAATAGCGTTCATAAGCCTCAGCAAAAAGGTAACATGCACGCTGCTTTAACAAACATAAGACTCGAAACAATAGCTCATTCATTTATCGATAAGTGTTTTAAGTATATCGTAAAATTATTTCAGCTCAGCGAAGACAATCTGATCTGTTTAAAACTAAACAACCACAGCGAAAGGTTCTTACATGCCAATATCGCAGGCGAAGTTTGATGAAGTACCGTAGACGTTCGAGCAAATTCGTAAGCATGGCAGAGGCAATTTCCAAATTCCAGAATGACACGCCCGAACGATTTCGAACTACCAGCAACAAGGACTTGAAGCTGGGTACCTTGATGAAATTAAAACGTTCTCCATTGAAGCTAACTCACCCAGTTTCTCCTACGTTAAGATGCACGCGAAGAGTACGGCACACGAATGTCTTAAGTCAAGAGGAACGTGAAGCTTTAGAAGTGGAACAAATGAAAAAATACCAGATCAAGGCGACTCCTGTACCAGTAAATATTTTAAAAGGGCCGTCCGTACTAAAAAAAGTTCCAAAGAAACTGACCACCGTTACAGAGGAATTTAAGCTAACTAATTTGAAAAAAACACGTCACACAATAGCTCCACGATTATCCGAGAACTGTGATAATGAACAGATTCATAAGAACACGGTATCAACAATAAGCCGTCCGTCTTGTGCCTCGACTGTAAGCAAAAACGATAAAGCACAGACACACAAGAACGTGATAGCAATAAGTCGATCCATCAGTGCCTCGGCCGTTAGAAAAGACAGTAAAGAACAGAATAAGAACGTTAAACCCATGAGTCGTTCAGTCAGTGCCTCGGCCGTTAGAAAAGGCAGTAAGGAACAGAATGATAAGAACGTTAAATCCATGACTCGTTCTACAAGTGCCTCGACCGTTAGAAGGAACGATAAAGAACAGACTGTTAAGAGTACTAAATCAATGAGTTGTTCGTTCAGTGCTTTGAATATTACTAAAAAAGAAGATAAAGGAGAAACTCTGAAAAATGCTGTACCGATCAGTCGTTCTCTCAGTGCCTCGAATGTTAGAAAAGCAGTTAAAGAGCAGATAAATAAGAACACCGTGCCAACCGATCGGTCTACCATATGTGCCACTGGTATTGTCTCGACTATTGTTGCAAAACCAGTGTTGAATGTCTTACCATTCAGTTTTGAGGCGCGTAATAAAGAATTTCAACAAAAAAAAGAGGAGAAATTGAAGCATTTACAGATGCAGGAAACGAATAAACTTAAGGCAGAGTTTCATGCAAAACCGTTGCCAAAATTTTCCAAGTCGACAAACTCGGCTAAGGAACCTGTGACAAAGAAACGCACAGTGGTTTCGTGCCCTTTTAGCTTTGCAGAAAGGGACAAGCACTTGGCTAAAAAGAAAGAAGAACTTGTGAAAAAAATACTGGAGAATGATAAAAAGGTACCAGTCTTTCACGCGAATCCTGCTCCAACTTTTAAACCAGTGATAATACATGGTGTGGCCAAAGAAAAAAATCCAAACAAAAATATCGCGACGAAACAATTGAAAAATTCTGCCGACCAAGAGAACAAGCAACCAAATATTATTGTCAGTACGAATGAGAAAAAAAAAAAAGACCTTAAGCAGTATGCGAACACCGAGACGCAGAAGAAACCGTTCAAAAATACCAATAATGTGGACGACGACGAAAAAGTGAAAGCAAGTCAAAAGAAAACTGCGTTCGAAATAAATACCGATAAGAGAGCAAAAGAACGAAACGAATTAGATGAGAAGCTGAAGAAGAGGGAACAAGAAATGGAAGCGAAGCGGCAACAGGAAGAGAAACAAAGAATACTCAAAGAAAAATACGAGAGAGCCGAATTACGAAAATTAGCAGATGTGAAGGCGACACCGGTCCCAGTCTACAAACCTATGGTTATATTAAAATCTACGAAAATGCCAACCAATCCTAAAGATCCTAATTGGGCAAGTAAAAACAGATTGAAGAATACGTTACAAGTTTGAGCTTCTGTCTCATATTGTTCAAAATACATATTTTTTATGATTGGACTGAGTAAATGTAGTGATTATTTCAAACATAATCTTGTATAAAATGGTATTATCTATCAGACAATATTTCACTTACTTGTTCTACCGTTATAAGGGGTAATCGCTCTTTTTATACAGGATGTTCATGTAAGCTTGTTGTTTGTCTTTTTTTTTAAATTGTCTAATGTCTTTTTATCTATTGTTGTTTACAGTGAACACCCTGTATAGGATAGTGCAATGAAACTTCGGATTTATACAACATAATATATGATATGTCATGTTTTCTATGTTTGGCAAGTGTTTCGACTAAGTAAAGAACTCAAAGAATGTAATTGTCCACATTGCTTTTGCTATATACACGTGAAATAAATATTTCTGAAAAGATTACAGGGAGAAATTAATTCGAACGAAGGCCGTCATCCTTGATGAAAACCCCTCGCCGAGCGATACGTCAGATTTTGTAATAATTATTTCACTGATATTTTATTAAATCACCTTACAATAAATTTTTCATAGTAATCTCGTATAAACATTTCTTTTTAGTCCAAATTTGTTTAGACTATACTTTTTGAAACCCTTTGAAAAGTTTTTGAACACTGAATTCCTGGCAATGCGATCAGTTGAGCTGTAGTAAGAAATATCCGAAATTTTTTACAGAAAATGGCATAGAAAAATTCTGATATCGATTTATTCCGAATATAACAAATACGATATAAAATTAAAAATGTTTATCAAATTCCGGTGCTCGCCGTTCCGATAAATAATTGCTTACTTCCGTTCCGTGTCTAGTTTTAACTATAACGTGTCTCTTTATAGAAGTTATAAATATCTCGTATCTTTAGAAATATATTTATAAATTATTCGATGTAAAAACAAATTACACTTATCCGTAGAATTACTCTTTTCCGCTGACATGTACATCACCGAATTGTAATTATTAATTATTATTCGCCTTAGTTAGAAACATATATATATTTTGTTACTCTTTTATTCGATGATGCCTAACTACGTTTTCTTTATTCTCTTTTATGAGGCAAATGTAAATAGAATCATAGAGAACATTCTTTCCACGCGTGTGATGTACAAGCCAGCTTGTTTCTTCACATAATGTACAAATTACGAACCGATTCTATAATTGCTTACAAATTCTGCGGTTGAAATGCATGGAAAACGACTTTCATTTTTTTCTCCCTCTGAGAAATGCAAAATAACGGTTAGTGTCGCAAAGAACATGTTGAATACAAAACAGCAATTTCTTTTCACAGCAGTTTAAGTAACACAAATTGTACAAGCACAACGTCATCCTGTTTCGTGATCTTGTGCTCGTGAAATAATTTCTTTGCAAATCAGTTAAAATTGTATAACGGTACTGTGCATATTCCACGTTCCTTTTTTCTTTTTTCGTTCTATAAATTATATTATTCAAAGTGTTAAGTTGTATTTATGTCGAGGCAACATCGGCACACGGTTTTTGCAGAATAGAGAAGAAAATGGCAGACTCATTGTACAGATCCAAAGAAATCGGCCCGTCAAAGCTCCTTCAACAGAGCCGATTTCGCATTTTTAAGTTTGTCTAGTCGCCTCTGTAAATGAGAATTCGCAGTCTCTAATTCCTCGACGCGACCTTGTGTCTCTCTGACCTGTAAAAAAAACATTACAAGGTTGACTTAATAATGATCTCCGAGTAGACGAATGAGTCATGATTCCGATGAAAAAATTGATTCTAACTTCTCTTTGAAGTTTTCGCTTTTCAACTTTCAATTCGTCTTCCGCTTTCTCCGATGCTTCCGCGGCTGACTTGTAACGTATCACTTGGCTCTCTAGCCTGGCTACGGTGGCTTGTAAAGTCGACATATCCTGCTCTGCTTTTTGCAACTTGAACTTGTAATCGGCTAACAGTTTATTCGCTTCTCGCTGCACGTCCTCGGAATCTGACAAACAACCTGTCGCACGCAATAAACGCCGCAACTTTCAAATAAGCGAATCGAACCATTTTTCATGTCGAAACGAACACTTACCTAATACCGAACCGGGTGATTTCTCGGACCTGGTGCGATTCCTGGTCTCTTCCAATTCCAATCTTAAATGCCGTATTTCGTCCTGTAATTCCTTCTTTTCCGAAGCAAATTTTCGCAGCCGAACATCTGCAACATTCGGGTAAACGGTACATTACATACGAACTATTTTCTCTCCTAAACACGATCAAATCTATTTGATTGACTCATTCGATCAATTAGGATTCAGTAGTACCTAATGAACCTTTTCCAGCATTTTGCAACAATTCTGCTGCTTCTGTACTGACTAGCACTCTTCGTCTTGGACGCGGGCCGTTTTCAATATCGTTATCTTCGTTTTCACTCTCCTCGTCGTCAAGAATAACTAAACCATTCTCCTAAAATCATTCGAGCTTTAATTATCGAACATTTAGAAAACCGATTGTTGCGCGTTTGAATTTTTAATTTTAATTGATTTACGTACTTGTATAAGCGTATCTCTATCTATTAATTGTGCATGGCATATATCTAACTCTTCTTTCAATCTCTGACTGATTCTTTTCAACTGTTCCGATTCCCGATTCTTCTCCCGAAGTTCCCTACGAAGTTGTGCAACCGTTTCCTCTAATTCTTCCAACTTGTCTTTCAACAAATCAACTTGGTAGGCGTAAGAAGACTTTTCATTGTCTAACTGAGCATTAGCTATCATAGCTTTCCTAAATTTCTCTTCAAACTCTTTTAGTTCTAACTGCAAATAAAATATCAGCGAATGCATTGAGAACGTTCCCGAAGATTATTCCTGAAGATTCTGATATAGAACATTGACAGACAAACAAACAAACAAACAAACAAACAAAACAACTAATACCCTTAGATCTCTACTTAGGCCAGCATCTTCCAGAGAGTCTTCGGAAGACCTACGACTGGATTGAAAATTGTTCGAATTCGTAAGAAGTCGTGACGTCCTTACGGAATCTGGAGTTACTCTCATTGTTCTATTTACGTCAGCTGAAATAAAGAAAGAGCGAACTACATTATTTTCTTAGATAATGAAATAATACATCTTCGTATGTTGTTATATTTTTCATTTAACGCATACCAGAACACATGTCATAAACCCTATCCGCATTCTCTTCTGCCTCTTTTTGTAGTCTTTCTAGTTCACGCATTCGTATTTCTCTTGCTTCGGCTCTTGCCTGTCTCTTTGCAGCTAATCTAGCTTCTGCCTGAAAGTATGTATGGAAAATCCATCCTGTTACCAAAAACACATTTTCACATTCAATTTATTATTAACACATATAATCAATAAACGATATACAAATGCTCTCGTATAATATAGTAACGAATCAGAGCTTGCATACATGTAAGTGCAGAGCTCAATTAATTAGCTTCGAATACTTACTTTTCTGTTTTATTTATCGCAATTCACAGATAAAATATTAGTTGTGTTAATGATATGTATGTACAATGTCATGTCTATGTATTAAATTTTCATCAACTTTTTTCCTTCTCTATGTATTCTTATCGTCAAACGTGTTTATCGGAAACAACGTAATCCCTCACCTAACACAACCATGCACACACGTAAGCACCAAGGTCAAGCATACGTACAGCAATGCGTTCAATGTCGTTAGAGCGATACTTGTACAAGTAATATTTCCTTATAAGTAATACATCTTTATTCTTTGCAATCTTATCTTCCAGTTGCTAATTCTGTCGCTTCGCGTACTTGCAAAATAATCAGGCCATACCTCCTTGGCTATCTGATCAAGAGCTTGATCCTCCGCCGAATGTCTCGCGGCGGTCCGCCTACGTCCAGCTATAGCAGCCTCCATTTTTTTTCTCTGTGCTTTAATATATGTTTTTCACTCGGATACCAGCAACTCGCGCTAGACAGATCCACGTCCCTCACCGCACAAGAAGACAAACCACCACACTAAAGGACAAAGGGACATATGCTAGAGCGAGACATTTGTGAGCATGTTTTTAAGCATGACAAATACACACGATGAACGATGCCACTAGATATATTATGCAAATGAAAGTAACAATGACACTTAGAAAGCGTTCAGGTTAAAACAGGAAAACTTATTAATCCTTGTGCTAATGACACCGGCGACGCAGCGAAACTAGTTATAATAAAATCCTACGGCCTGGGTTACAATTGTTTTTGCTTGTTGTATAGTATAGCAAAAGGATTAACTTTCCTACTACCAGAATGATACCTTCTAACGGAGTTGTAACATTAACTGTATGTTACGCAACCAAGTAGTTCACAAATGCACAGTAGATGTTATCGTTAAATTATATTCGAATGTTAAGGTAAACCATTATGAACGATATAATCACACGGAAGGACACTCCCTATCTTACAGATAACAAGCGGTATTTCTGAAAGTAATGAATTTCCTAGCACGCTAGGGTTTCTTTTCACCCAAATATACAGTTTTCTGTTAATTTCCAAATGGATATGTTAATAATTGATTATATGTTGATAAAATTCCATAATGTTGATACAACGCTAATAATAAAATTTTTCATTATATCAGTAATAATGTGTATATGCGCGTGTGTCGAGTATTAGCCAAATCTCGTACTTATCTGCGTATGACGGGTTGACAATACCCGGCAGCACACACGACGATGATCGCGTTCAGTTCAAGAGAAAATTGAATTTAGCACAGATAAAAACAGTCCTTCGAGTTCTAACGTTACAACGTTTGTCACGCTAAGAATAACACCTTTGCGGTACAGTTCTCTAATTACGTATTTGCTTGCACCTGGTGTATCGAGCAATCAAATAATCAACACCGTCAATAGTTCTCAATGATTTTGCGTTTAACGGCAACCAATCTACACACCGGAATAGAAAATTCCGAAATAAAATGTGTTAATCGTTCAACATATTCCTCTCGGTGAATATATGCGTGCCCGCGACATACACAGCCACACGCCCATACGTACTTGCGTTGAGACGTACGCATTTATTGTCTGTGTGCCTGTAGTGCATGTATGTGAGAGTGTTTGCGTCGGTACGGATGTATATATGCCTGTGTGTGTATATATATATATATATATATATATATATATATATATGTATGTATGTATATATATATATATATATATATATTTAATAAAGACTTGCACACCCACACATGACAGCCAAATACATGCAAATAAAACCTTACTGTATCGTCAGTCTTTTTTCCACAGTGTATATCCCGCGGCTGTGTGTTCTTGGTAAAATGAGACTTACGGATACAAGGAAACGCTGTCAGCCAGCGGATAGCTGCATCCTTTTTTCCAAAGGAGCTGCGCGAGAGCAAAAATAAACCAGGTGACACTATAAATACAACCGGACCGGAGAAATCGGATGAGTTCGAGCCAGACACGATGACCATCCGCGGCTAGGGTATTAACAATGCGGTTCAGTGTGGATCACGGTCCATAAAATATATGGAATAGATTTGATATCTTGTGAAACGTGAAGCGAGAACGTAACACAGAGGCCGGAACAGGAACGCGATCGCCGATCCCTCAGAGGCGAACGTTTGCGAAAACGGTGCGCCGAATCGCGCTCAAATATAGCGGAAGACACATTTTTCGATCGAATAGAACTGCACCCCGAAACGGCGATGCATGCGAATGCAAAAGCACGCGCACAGTTTGCGCCGCGCCTCAAATCATCGAACTTCGCTAGCGTCATCTGTGTAACGGCCACGAAATCGCATTCATCTGTCCCTCCCGGCAATACACTTATCGGCAATACCGTCGTCTGCGAATCGTGATCGTTATTCTTTACAGATGCGAGTACTTGGATTAAAATTTGAATGAGACAGATTCGAACTCTATATAAGTATTTTGATGTTCCTATTTCGAAATTCGGTGACCTTGGCGTTCTACTACACATATACAGCGTTGACACTTTTTTAAAGTCAAAGTATTTCTACGGATACTCATGATCGGCGTTTCTCGGTAATCAATTTCCAATCTGTGTGTGTGTGTGTGTGTGTGTGTGAGAGAGAATAGGGCCGTCATGAATAATCTAAGAATAATTGTGTGAACTCCTTCCTTTCGTTTTACCGCGTATGCTATTCTAATTATTTTCACACTAATTTGTACCTTTAAAAATTAACAAATTTAACGCGAAAGCATTTTAGTATTTTATATTCAAGCATGAATGATTCTTGCAGTTTTCTTTATAAGATTCTAATCAGATACTCGAAACAAATGATTCTTGCCGTAACTCACACATTATGATTTAAAAAAGTAATATTACCAATATGTAAATTATAGCTATATATACTAGTATACTAGAGAACTGAATTCGTTTTTGAGTAATTAAATTTATTTCTTCACGAGGGAGCAAATGAAAATGAATTAATAACAGTCTCTCGCAGGTGTACCAGATCCATCAGCGATTGTTATAAGTACTAACAATGTATGCGGGTGGTAGGTAAGTATCGTTCTTTCGTGTCCAGAATATCGGTGAGTAAGTATTTACAGAAGACAGAAATATCAACTTACAGGAGCGGCAACACTGTCCATGTGTATATTCAAAATTTTCGAGTGACTAACTACGGAAGGTTCTGACAGGAGTGTCTTCTCTGTGTCGACTATATAATCTTTTAGTCTATTGTTAGATTTCGACATCTGGATTTTCACGAAAAGAAAGTACATAATAATTCTGTAATAGGATGTACGTGCAATATTTATTAAAGAAACTTTATAATGCAAAATTGCCTCTAAGAAATCTAATAAATTTAGTTTCGGTAAAGACGCACCAGAGTGCGCTGTCGTACCCACGGTGGTTGATTATCCTGCGTAAGATAGCACACTTAGACTTCATATGAGAGTTCATAATCGGCACATCGCAATACAAATTCAACGAACATATCTTTCGAATGTATATTAACAAAACTAGCTATTCCCATAAATCATATTTCCATAATCACATTTTTATGCATATTAAAAAATAATCTCAAATATTTAGTCAATTGGACAATTTCACTGGACTAGTTCGTGATAGAATAGGAAATGAAAGAAACGAGATCGATGCATGGCCATCAAGGCACATTTTTTCAGGTGATAAACTCTGAACCTTCATTAAAATACGCGACAGCGTTATAGTTATTCTTATTATTACCACATACTGTAAGTGTATCGATGAAAATATGGAAAAGAAATTAAAATTTACGGATGTAATACAACACGCGTTAGTTACATTGCATCTCGTCGAAAAGTGCACATATCTCGAGAAACATGGCACCGTCGCATGAAACGTAAATAAACAATGCGAGAGGAAATTACGTTTCCGCGTTAAGCCTTCCAGAAATTTGGATTTTGTTGTAGTCTTCTTTCAAAGGTTTCGTACCATCCTTGAATAGTGGAGAGTGGTACAAAGTTCTCTGACGGATTTGGTGTCATTTGTGCCTGAGTCACGGAGAAACTCGACACATAATTCAAGAAACTGGTAAGCATCTTTTGTACAAATTCCAGAAAAGAATTCGACGTGGCTTCGGTCACCGAAGCTGCCTGTAATTCTATAGCTCCTAGGGGCTCTATTGAAATCCCTATTTGCGCTACATGCGAGATTTTCCCAATTCCAAATATTCCTAAGTTACTGTTCTCGAACTCGTGATTCCTTTTCAGTGTCGATATTTTGAATATGGCCGATGGTTTGGCATTGGAAATGTATCCAAGAAATTGCCAATTTGGTGGAGCATTCGAATCCGGCCAACTAAAATACACTGAAACGATAAAATTTCAATTAACAAACGTTCTCCTACATTCGTTGGACCATGTAATTGGGTGCAATGTGTACCTGCGCCACCCGCTCCATCGGGAAAAGGTATAGTACCTGTAAGGAATACCACAATATGATTTATGTTATCCGCGTCAGGTACTGTTATTAAAAATTGGTTTTCTCTTATTTGTTGGAAATCCGTTTGTACCTACGAGAAATTTCATAAATAGGATAAACAAGTCGCGATTTGTCGTCGTCATGATAGGTTAAGACACATCGTGTAAATTAAATACGGGTGAAAATGATTGAAGTCAAAGCACAAACGATAGAACAGTTACCAATGGTCTAAGTCTAAAGGATAAGTGAAACGATTAACTTTTAAAAAGTCAAAAAAAAATACTTTGTACAATATAAAGATATATGTTAAGTAATATGGTCACATGAAATTGACAGGTTTGTAAATCGAACAAATCGGACGCAGTAACGGATTTTAGATGAAATGTGAGGTAAACCGATACTCACGAGTCGACCAGACACAATTATGCCAAGCATCTTTGCACACGATCTAGAGCATTCTACTACCTATCTTCTGGTTATCGCACGATGCTAGAAAATGCACGGTACTCATGCAACGATGCGACACCGACACCGTTCAAACATTTACGGCACCGCGACGCGAGGGCGAGCTGATATTCGTTGCGAATGCTGCGATGGTGCGATCTACAAAATCACAAGATTAGAAACTTGATATGTAAAATCAACATGTACATACATAAGTATCAAGCATTATTTCCATGTGTACGATCGTTTTACGCGCGAATGCCAAGACTATGTATGTTCTCGATATTCAGTAAACCTTAGACCACATATAATTATAGAAGCGGCTCGGATAATTTTCCTTGAAGCAAAGATAAACTAATACGTGATGTCACAGTTTCCAAAGATGTATAAGAATTCCAACTTCCGCTGACGGGTTCCGGAATAGAAACCGGATTCCCTTTCGCCCGATGGGAGTGTGTTTTGTTTTACTGCGCTCACTTTATCTTAGGACACCTCATCTAACATAGGATTTCTCTTAGGGCTTAGGATCGACTGACTCGTGTGCAACGGCTGTTCACACGAAACATATTTATATATATATATAAATTGTAGTATTCAGAAAATGAAAAGTTTATTTTAATCGGTTACATGTTTCGAGTTTCGGGCGTAAAATCAGACTGTCTCTGAATGCCGCCCAATGCCGCCATCGTGACCACGTGTGAAAGAAAACGCTCAGGCCGTCAACAGATCTGAACAGCTGAACGTTCTAGAATGTTCAGTTCCTACAATATATATGTGACACCTCAGCGTCAAGATGTTTCTTCCGCTCTCCGCCGTGGCGCTACTGGCATTTCAAGGAGGAAACAAATTTTTTTTAATTACTATCTTTTATTTTATTGATTTTATGTTGCTATGTATCAATGTTCTTTTGTTATAATTAATGTTATTATGTTTTTTCTGATTTCTGATTCATTCAATTTCTTACGTTCTTAAAATAAACATCTAATTTATCATATAATTTAGTAAAGTTTATTTTATTCTTAAATACATTTTTGGAACACGTTTATTTCCAAATATATATATATATATATATATTTGCAATTTGGAAGACGAAATTTAGAGATCCACTCTCCTTCCGTCTTTTGCTACAATTCCGCAGAACTAAATAGTCATCGTTCTTTAAGTCCATGGTAGGGACACGCGTCTTGATTGGTTTTGATCTGGCGATTCTAATGTCCAAGCAGACTTTTATTTCCCTTAAAATACTTCCCCTCCTACTACTAAACGTGGCTCGATTTTGAATCCTCTTCCAGCTTCTTCATTCCATCAATGATACATATATATAAAAACATGGACCAATCAAAGCGCGGCTACAGCGGACGGACTCTGGCTCGTCCAACGGTAACGCGACGCTGAACGGGAACTGTCGCCGAGCCGGAATCCGTTCATTATAGCTGTGCTCTGGTTGATCCATGTTTTTCATTAATAAATGTCACTTCAAATAACTTTAGGAACCGCCCATTTCAGGATGTTGAAGGAGTTTTGTGACACCCTATATATAGTTCGAATACGAAATTTTTAAGACTACATTGGGGCACTGCGATACACTGCGGGCGCATGCGCATTGGAAATTAATTAAGAACACGTTGGTTAATGTGCAAAAATACTGTATCACACTTCCCCTGTGGTATTACTCTATCAATAATCTGATTTTGTAACTTCAATTGATCATGTATTTTAGATAATGTTAATCATGAATAATTACATTATACGTTATTAAAAAATTTTGTCGCCTTCTGTAAATAGATATACAGTGGTATTACTAATTATTATAAATTGAGAAATATCTGCTCGTAAAAAGGATAAACTTCAGATTATTCAGATGTACAGATTTTTCGACTCTTTATGACTAATAAAGAATGACAACTCATCGGAATGATAATTATTACTCATTTCTTAGTAATTTAATAAATGCAGTTTGTATTGTAAAATACTACTGTTTAATTTGTGCAAAGCAATAAAATATTTATATCTTATAAAGCATAGAATTGTAATGAAATGTAATATTTTTTATTGAGTACTAAATCACAAAAAAGTGAGAAATACGTATATAATGTTACTACAAAGGAAAGTATACTTTTTATTTGTAGTACTCACTGTTTTATCTGCAAGCATTATAATTTATCAGGTATACATTATACATACAAAATGTATCACAGTTTTGCTTTGTAATAATATATGTGTTCTAAATCTCATGTTTCGATATTTATAATTATAATTACATTCAATTACATTATCGTGCAAATCTTAAAGCTTTTTAATATATACAAAAATTTAATGGTTGACATTTTTTTCTCTTTGCTAATAGAAATTAATATTTATTTTAGATTTATTAAAATGTGTTACATATATACTTATTATTAAACAAAGAATGTTATTTGTAAAATTAAATAACCTATTAAAAAATAAACAAATTCAAATATTTAATGTGCCACTTTTGAATAATTTATAGGTGCAATTAGTTCAACTTAGTGACAAATTACACGATTCAGGTATATAAATATCAATAAATCTTCAATATTTGACTAAATATTAGTACAAAATAAATCCATAAAGGTGAAGGAGTATTAACAATTGTTACCGATACTTTGTCTAGTAGAAGATGTGCCTGTAATTTTATGGTGGACTCCTTTTGGAAATGATGGGAAAATTCGTAAATGCAAAAAACATTCCTGTTATTTTACAAGCAATCGAACTTTTCAATATCATCCAAATATAAGTGTAATGTTATCGACTTTTTTAGAAAATTTGTATAAAAATTAATCTCTTGCTATGAATACAATTATAAATTTTAATGAATACAATTATTAAATTATTCTAC
>JAQQRT010000052.1:0-12918 GCA_028454225.1 Lasioglossum leucozonium | reverse complement strand
CTTCATATATATATATATATATATTGTGACGTTGCAAAAATGCCACGTCCCTCCCCCGAAGAAATAACGTGCATTCCGTAGGCGGAAAGACCAGGGCCGGACTATCCGCGGCCACGGGACACTGGCGTAACGATTGCGAGAGCGCTCCCCGGGAAAATATAACGAACATCCGCCCAAATATTTACGCTTGCCGCGCTCGCCGAGTACGGCTAATTTTCAGTGAGACAAATCGAGAGCATCACCGGCCTCGCGTGCGGTCCTTGAAGACGCGGACGCGCGAGGGAACACAGACCTGCTTGTAGGACTCGACGGCGAGAAACGAGGAGGATGAACACCACCACACACGGGCCGATCAACCCAGAGGCGCCGATGCGGGACGAGAACCCCTTTTCGCGGTCAACAGACCTTTTCGTGGTCCTGCCGCCGCCTCATCCCGTCTAAAATGGGGTTTTGGCGAGGGCGGTGTCGGTGGTACCACGCTCCCGTAGCCGCGAGATCTGGGTGACAGAAAATGTCGTGAATAGGCATGGTTCCCGAAAAGGACACGCCGAGGTACGGTCCTCTGCTCCGGCATGTCGAGCGCGTTAGACGGGCCAATAAGGCAATTGGGCAAGCGGCGAGAGTGGGGGTAAACTAAGATCGACGCGTCACAAATCGGTAATCGAAGGATCACTGTCGCGCGTGATACCGCCTAGAATAGACCCGTTACGTGTTACTAAGAGTAATAAAGTTCGAGTACCGTGCCGGTGTCCAGTGCGAAGGAAGGGTTTCCCACCGGGCGGATTTTGCCGTAAGATCGAGATCCCGGAGTACCGGACCAGAGAAGGAGGGAATACCGAGCTGTAGCGGTAAGTCGACCAGTGATCCTTAGAGAAATTTCGTAGCGTGGTCCTGGAAAATTTCGCGCGGGGACGAAACGCCTCTCGTTTCGTCTTCGAATTCGAATACCGAGGCGCTTCGCGTTTTGAGATCAATCGAGAGTCTCCATCCTCGCTGCCGGGAGTTTTCCTCGAGGGGGGGCGCATCGCGAATCGGGAATGGTTTCGTTTCGCGTGTAGTAAAACCGTTATCGCGCCGAATTTCGCGTTCTCGTCGGACGTGCACGTTAGATACGTTACCGACGGGATTTCGAGTACCGCGGGAACGTCCGTGACAGTCCGAAGACCGCATCGTACATCTCGCGGGATACCGTAGTGTACCGCGATTGCGTTTTCGTAACCGCTGCACCTGCGACTAACATCTCCGCACCTCCTGTACAAAGAGCGCGGGCTCTTGAGGCGGCCACGTGGCCGCGTGCTTGTAATTTTATTTCGTCGACGGCAAATAAATGAGTAGAGCCTAAAGCGTAGTTGATTACTGTCCGGTGAAATCCGCCTTGCCGCGAAAGTTGTCTCCGCTATTCCCGTGCCTGAGTATCCCGGCTCGTCGCATTCCTCTATTGTCCGCATCTTCCGCGTCTCCGACGTTCGGGTTCGGTTTTCCCGAATCCGAAATTATTTTCGCGTGTCGCGTGGTACCCTTACGGTGCCTGGCGCCCGAATCAGAGTCCTTTTCGAACCGTCGGAAGATCGCGTTTGTCCCGGGTGGACCGTGTACGCGCGGCCGTGCACGGCCCGGTCTCAGAGCCTGTAAAAACCCGGAGGCGATTCCCGTTTTTCCCGCCGTGCGAAGCGCGGAAAAAGAATTGTCGTGACAATATATATATTGTAACACGTAGCCGGCCGGTCAAGCGTACAGGACGGTGTGTCTAGCTTGATCGGCGGTCGGCAGGCGAGAGCTTCCGGCTCACGCGGCGGTCCGATGACGAGAGAGCGAGAGTCTTTCTCTCGCGGTTGTCTCGCCCGAGGTTGGAGCAGCCAACCTCGTCGGAGCGGACACTATACTTTCGGTCTAGAGGACTTTGCGATTGTGACGCCAATTCCCTACAAACTGTCGATCTGGAATCGGAAGATATGCAAACGTAGATTGTGGTAGATTGTGGTTATGTTGGATGTCTATTCAGACAATAGACTTTTCTCTAGCAGTGTACAGGGTGTAAGAAAAGTAATGGTCATCTGTCCTAGGGGTGAATCTACACCTTTGGATCGGTGGACATTTGTAAAAGAAACTTGCCGCAAAATTGTTTATAACAATGAAAATTGTTGTTAAAGTTTTTTTCACGTCAATATCTTCTCGAACGAAGAACAATTTGACGTAGGAGGTCTATTATACGCAGGTGCGTAGAAAATAGGCGGGATAAATAGGATATTTGGCACATCTAATCGCGCATCTCAAGAAACAAATGAATTGTACTCTGCGGCATGGCAGCTGATTGTGAGCCATTCTGAAGGATTTTCGTAGGCAGAGATACTATTGCATGAATAAACATTTTCATAACACTGTGAAAAATATATTAATATAATAAAATATTGCTATAATAATTTAACGTAAACAAAGAACATAAAAAGTGTTTAAAGAAAAAAACATTATTCGGTGTGGGATTCGATCATGGGTTAAAAATTTTACTGCCGAAGACCTTACTGTCTACGCCAACCGAAACTGTTGAAAGTTATACTCACATATTGGAATATAACGTAAATAAAATATTTGATATTGTATTATAAAGCCTGCACATTATTTTTTTTTAATATAAAAATATTTAAGATTACATAATACATCTATAAAAAAGTAAAGAAGTATCGAAAAAATTGATTTTGATTTTTTTAATACCGATACAATTTATACAAAATTCTGAAAAAAGTTAAGGACAATTGTATTAATAATATTCGACTACTGAATTTTTATAAAACTGGTATATCTACAATTTCAATACGAAATATGCATTTTCTTCAATTGTTTGGAGATTTCCAATTTTTTTCAACATGTTTGCATAATCTGAAAAATTAAAAAAAAATCCCAGTCGTGTGTGTTATTGGGTAGAATATTCATGAATTTTTCATAATTGTTAGTTGAGGATGGTTTGACTAAAAATCAATTTGGTTTATAGTCTCTTTGAACCATGTTATCTGTTTATACTTTAAAAATCAACAAAAAAATTATTTGAAAGATACTAAACATATTTAAGCAAACATAATTAAATCTGGGTTTTAAAAGAAAATTTTAGTATAAATTTCACTTGAATATCTTGTTTAGATCAAAAGTTATAGCAAAATGTGTGCCGCGCCGCGCCGTGCTGGGAATGCGCTACCTCCAGATTGCGAGTCGTGCGTCCAAAACTTTGAATTTCGGAAGAACGCATCGAGTCGAATAGGCAGCTCACATGAACAGAGTAGAGGTATGCTTGTGTGTGTAGCGCGCGTGCAATCGAACAGGCACTCACACTGGCAGACTAGGGGTACGTTCGTGTGTAGCGCGTGCGCATAGAAGTAACGTAGGAACCCACGAAAAGAAGCAGCGGAGGAGAAAAACCCACGGCCCACGATTCTGGCATCACTGGTTCGTTTGCGAGTTGGCATAGTGCAAACAACCAAAAACAAAATAAGGGTAGAAAGGGTAGAAAATAAAACTTAAATAATCGCAGAAGAAAAATTCTTATTAAGTTTCCAAGCTACGCATATTAATACTGCCCGCGCAAGATTTTGCTTACGAGAAACACGTTACGTTGCGTTGGCCATCTGGCGGTGGCAGCGGTAGGTGACGCCCGCGGTTGCTACCAGTAGTGATCGGACCGATACCGAATCGATACTATCGATACCAATCCGCAAGTTATGATGCCGTATCGAATAGGTATCAAAAGTAAAGTATCAAAAACATTGATACCTCTATTTGATACTTCTACGCAAGTACCGATACCCGTTTGATACTTCTACGCAAGTACCGATACCCGTTTGATACTTCTACGAAAGTACCGATACCCGTTTGATACTGTACGAAAGTTTCAATACCTGTTTGATACTTTACGAATGTTTCGATACCTGTTTGATACTTTACAAATGTTTCGATACCTGTTTGCTTTAGGAAAGTATTGGTAGCATTTTGATACTTTACGAAAGTATCGATTACCAGTTCGATATCCATTAATATGTGTATATCTACGCAAATTTCAATAACCGTGTTGAGGTCAAACGTATTCCGCACCGTTTGGCTCCGATTCGATTTTGTATTAACGAAAGTCGGATCTGATTGAGAAGATAAGCGCTTGATTTCGTATGCTTTATTTAGTTTCAAGTCTGGTTAAGAGACACAGTCGCGATCGGTGTCTTTACAGTTTTTATGCGGCACGGTCTTTCAGAGTTTCAAGGATTCGGTTTCGCGAGGTTCTACTCGTCGTAGCTAGATGTGATCTGATCGTTTTTTTCTATTCTCCCCTGAACGTGGAGTTCGTCGGCTAGGAGGAATGGTCGAAAAATACGTTAAGGAGTGCTGATTGGATGGCATAATCTAGAGGTGAAGGCAAATGGTAACGCCGTTGTCCCCGTTTACTCCTAGGTACTGAGGGTACCGAAAGGTGTGAGAGTGGTTCGAGTGGACAGTTCCGCAGATTTCGGACGATGACCGTAGTAGGCAATAAACTCATGAAGCGCTTCGGACGTAGCAAGCATGCTGACAGTAAAAAGACTCGATGAATGAAACGATGAGGGCTGGTAAACAGATGGGTCAGGCCCAAGATAGGAAAAGTGAGAAATTAAGTAATTATGTTCCATGGCTTCGAAAATCTATTGTCGCTACACCATAAATGTGAGCAGGTAACTGGTGTAATTGAGGGGCTCGGAAGGAACCCTTCCCTAGGCGAATCTGCAGGAACCTTTTTAGGGGACCAACGTGGTGGCCAAATTCGTGCACTTAGTCTGCTATTAAAAACTAGGTATACTCAAACAATAAAACGATTCGTGTGAGCGGATGCGTCACAACAAACCGTTTCAAATCTGCTAAAATTTTTGATACTTATTTACCGAACATTTCATCGCGGAAGTTTATATTTATCTGACATTTATCTAAATTAAAATACATACTTACCCGTTTGCAACGATACCAATAATACTAAGTAAAAGTTTTGCTCAATATTGTTCATAAAACCGTATTTCTGGATGCAAGTTGAATTACTAATTCAAGACAACTGTAGTATTCAATAACATATAACACAATTCATTATTCTTAATTTGTTTATTTGTAACTTATACATATATTACAATAAATATTTATAAAATCAGATCTATAATAAACTATTAAGAAACAGTATTTTATTGACAATACTATCTTTTAATCTGTTCCTCTTTTTGCTTATTAATTGTCCAGCTTTAGAAAATCCCTGTTCCGCCGGTACTGAAGTTGCCATCATACAAAAATGTTTTTTAGCATAATCTGACATTATGTTATATTTTTTCATATTTTGTTTGCAGTAAATAAGGGTATCTTGTTTTCTTGCCAAAAGGGGTTCTTTTAAATAATTATCAATTTCTACAATTATACTATTTCCTATTGATTGTGAGGCTAAGCTATTTTTTATTTGTACATAATTATCAAAAGCAGACCAGAAAGATTCACCTTCTTCGGTCATCGCCGTTTCAGAGGATGAGGCTGAATTTAATTCAAACATTGGTGATAATGTAGATGAAAAAGAAAAATTTGGGTCAGCAAAATTTGCAATACGTATTAAATTATTACGTAATGCTGCGAAATTCTCATCATTTGAAAACGATAACTCACGAAATCGTGGATCCAGTAACGCAGCGATACCATACATTTCATTTGTTTCAAGGTCGCTGAAATATTTGTTCATTTGTGTTGTCAATTCCACACGGAGTTGTTCCTGTATGGTGTGTTCCTCAGAAGTTGAATTTAAAAAGGAACATAATTGATTTTTCATCAAAATAACTTTTGATATAGTTACTCTTTTCTCGACACATATTTCTTCCGTTGCAAAAAGAAAGGGTTTTAAAATTGGTATAATGTGACCTATTGTATCCCACTCAACGTCGACTAATTTCTCAAAATTTATTTTTAATGACGACAATTGCTTGTTATTGTTCTTTCAATCTGCTGAACATTTCGAATGTGGAGTTCCACCGTGTTTCTACCTCCATTTTGGACTTCAGTTAATTTATCTTTCGGTACTGAACTTTGCCTGAAATATGTTACCATGCGTCAACATTTTTCACGAAGTATACGTATATCTTCAATAGAATTGAGAGTTGAGGTTCCCCTTATGCGAACAGCATAGATACAATATATCATTTATACATATAGGCGTTCGAAGAACAAGCGATAGGACGAACCTACTACCAATAGTAGATTATTTTTGTCAATTTGTTTCTTAAAATAAATTCCAACAGTTGCTCTAGGGGTTACAACTTTTCTTCTCAGTACAGATTAATAGATGCGTGCTTTTTACATATAAGGATATAACATATAAGAAACTACGACTGGTCGCAAGAACGACTTTGCTACTGCAGCGGCGCGTGGCCGCACGCCTTTCATCAGGCGACCTCTCCTCTAATTCCCGATTATCAATTATTCTTTTTTCCGATGCTCATGTATATCGTTTTATATAAATGACAAAAGACTGAATTAATAAATCAATACAGAAGGAAAATCTACACAAGAAAAATAAAAGTATAACAGAATTACAATATAATACGTATATGATATTCATAGTGTAAATTTGAATGTATATTTTCATTGTTTATAGAATACATATAATCATTTTGAAAATGTCAGGGAAAAGAATAACTATTTCGCAAGTTATTTTGATGAAAAACCAATTATGTGACTTTTTACACAGTACTTCTAAGGCACACAATATACAAGAACAACTCAGTGTGGAATTGACAGCAAAATTGAATATTTTACCGACATTGAAATAAATGGAACGTATATGATATGGTCTCGCTGCGGTACTGGATCCACGATTTCATAAGTTATCCTTTTCAAATGATGCGAATTTCGCAGCATTACGGAGTAATGTAATACGTATAGCAAATTTTGCTGATGCAGATATTTCTTTTTTATCAACATTGTCACCAACGTTTGACCGAAGAAGGTGAATCAAATTTCTGGACTGCTTTTGATAATTCCGTAGAAATCAAAAATAGACAATTATTTAAAAGAACCCCTTTTGGCAAGAAAACAAGATACCCTTATTTACTGGAAACAAAATATGAAAAAATATAATATAATGTCAGATTATGCTAAAAAACATTTTTGTATAATGGCAACATCAGTAACGGCGGAACGAGTATTTTCGAAAGCCGGAGAATTAATAAGTAAAAAGAGGAACAGATTAAAAGATAATATTGTAAATAAAATACTATTTCTCAATAGTTTGTAATACATATAATTTTATTCATATGTATTGTAATATATTAGCTATAAATAAACAAATTAAAAATAATGAATTATGTATTATGTGTTATTGAATGCTACAGCTGCCTTGAATTTAGTAATTCATCTTGCATGCGAAAATAAATGTTATGAATAATATTGAGCGAAACTTTCGTATTAATTGTAGCGGTTAGAGACGAAAACAGGTAGGTATGTATTTTAATTTAGATAAATGTCAGATAAATATAAACTTTCCGGTGAAATGTTCGGTAAATAAGTATCAAAAATTTTAGAAGATTTGAAACGGTTATTGAAATTTGCGTAGATATATATTATTGGATATCGAACTGGTAATCGATACTTTCGTAAAGTATCAAACAGGTATCGAAACTTTCGTAAAGTATCAAATGGGTATCGAAACATTCGTAAAGTATCAAACGGATATCGATACTTTCGTAGAAGTATCAAACGGGTATCAATTCATGGAGTATCAGTATCGAAAATTAATATCAAATACCTTACACTTCAATACGTATGGAAACTTCCCATTGAGTACTTTGGTATCGAATTGTTTAAATATTATCAAGAGTATCGGTATCGATCCGATCACTAGCTACCAGTCAAAAGTTATAAGCAGAAAAAGTCATGTTTGATCACTAATGACGTCACAACTTTTGAACGAATCGATTTTTTCGAATGCGGTTTACTCTAAAACCTTCAAGAAGAAACGCCGCGTCTAATGGTTCAAACCCCAGCTTTCTACGTTCAACCGTTCTCAG
The DNA here is from genome assembly GCA_028454225.1 of Lasioglossum leucozonium. Taxonomy (NCBI): domain Eukaryota; kingdom Metazoa; phylum Arthropoda; class Insecta; order Hymenoptera; family Halictidae; genus Lasioglossum; species Lasioglossum leucozonium. The sequence goes on along the minus strand of JAQQRT010000052.1, from coordinate 4,879 downwards.
TTGATGCCGTCACAAAGAGTCAAACGGACGGACACTATTTTATTATAATATATTGTATAGAGATAGAGATATAGAGATAGAAATAGAGATGTGCAACTATGTTTTTATGTCCAATAGGATTCTTTTTAAGAGGTCATGTGCGCATATCTAGCGAACATTAAGAAGCACAAATTGACACACATGAGGAGGAATTCATACTAAAAACATTATTATTGTCAGGAGATTTGAAATAATAACTGTTGAGTCGTGACCCTCAACAGTATTTTGTCACCGTAAGGCCTTCTGCGAAGGGGCAAGCGCCCGACCGCTACCTTTTCCTACTCGCGGTACATTGTAATTGTAAACCCATAAAAAGGGGAAAGGTACGGTCAAGAAAAGGGAAATTCCAGCGGACAGCCTCATGTCCAACATTCCACCGGTAATGCGCCCAATTTTTATAGTTTTACAGCCTTGTTTGCCTGCGCCAGATGCATCCCTAGCCTACTCCTTCCAAGTTTCCACCACTCTCATCATCCTTCAAAGTAAACCTTTCCACCAATCACCGACAAGTCGGAAAAACCCACCTTTTTCCGCATCTCTTAATTTTTAACCGTACCTAGCAATATCAGAACCGATTCAACCGTTAACACGGAAGCACCGACCGAGCGCGGTACTTAAACCCACTGTTAGTTAGAAAATATTCGTTGCTCTTTGAATAAAGTTTTTTTTACCGAACAACGGTTTCAATTCATTTCGAACAGACCAAGATCCGTTAAATCGAATTTGGTCACAAGTTGGTGCATCGAGAAATTACATCGCGATCTCAACAATAACACCAGAGTATTATTATCACACTTTAATATAAATATAAATGTAAAAGAAATACGCTTGTGACATTACACTACGACTACGTGGAGGAGACTGCGTTGGAAATCGGGACGCACGTTCTCGAAGGAGACAAACAAAAGACGCTCCTGTCGCTTGATGCGCTTGCAATATAAAACTAAACTATAATATAATGCAAGTGCATATCGGTAACATAGAGCACTTATCGATTTACATTCTTTAACAATTATTATTATGTACTTTCGTTGTTATTTAAATATGTCATATCATTATTAATGTTACTTTTCTGGTGAATATTGCGCGTAATTATATTTACATATTTACACTTTATTTCTACATACCTCCATAACTTCCTTTTGATTCTACTTATGGCGTGTTTGGACTCATTTTCATCAGACAAATATTTATAATTTATTGTTCATATTTATATATCATGATAATAAATTATTACAACAATTTGAACCACAGCTCACGAGCCGAGGTGCGAGCTGGCTGACACACGTCGGATGAGGAGAACTGCAACAGTGTGCGTGTAAACTCGCGGAGTTTGGGTCTCGGCTCTTTGAGCTACGAGTTAGGCATGCCTGGCATAGGAGCCTACATTGTTATATCCGGTAGCCGCTAGTTTAAGCCACTGAAATTCTCAAGACCACAATTAAAAGAGACTACGAAAGGCAACATTGCCTATTAATAATGAACAATCAGATAAAAACCAGCCTATTATTAAAAATATCGCAATAAAAATATTACCAGCCGGTTGGAGATGTTTTTCTAATAAAAATGAATCTAAATTCGATATAAAACGGAGAAGAAAGAACATGAAATTAATATTGAAAAATTTTATGGAAAACTAATTTTATCTCGATGAATGCGTAGTGTCCGAATCTGTATGTATCGTATACTGTTGCGTTCATTGTTTATTCTTATTATTTCTCACTACCACCGTGAAAAAAAATAATATAACTACGTTCTGAATCAGTGGTAAAATAAATTGACATCTCGCGAAAATGATTTACAATATAATTATTGATTAATTTCCGGTTATACAGTGTTTGGTAGAGAATATACGAGTGGCAGAGAAATAGAAGAGATTAGCGAGAGAAAAGTGCAAGGAGTAAGAAGCAAGATAGCTAGGAGGGAGAGAAAGATACAGGTAGGAGGATAGAAATAAAAAGAAAAAGGTGAAAAGTGAGATCCAGGAAAGTGGAGCAGAGAGAGGCGTAGGTGAAAAGTGAGGTTAGGAGTGAAGTGAGACAAATGCGGGAAGGATAAGTAGAGATAAGAAGGAGCGTGGAAGAAAGCGACATCGTGCAGGAAAAGTAGGAAGCATAAGAGTGACAGGTCGGAAAGGTAGAGAAAGTAGGGAATCAAAGAGGGAATACAGAACGAAAATGGATATAGAGGAAAGAAGTGAACAAGAGGGGAAGGAAAAGAAAAAGATAGGAAGGATGGCAAAGGTCGAACTACTAGGAAGAGGCAGAAGCAACAGTATGCCAAAGATGGAGAATATAGGGCAGTGGTTGAATAAAAAAAGAAAAGAGAGAGGTAGTGAAGAAAGAGAGAAGAGTGACGAAGATGAAAGGGAGGAAGTGGTTTTTAGAAAAAGCCAAAAAATAGAAAGATCGCCAAAAAAAAAGGATAGAGAGGACAGAAGAGAAAAGATTTAGGAGGAAGAAATGAGAGAGATGGTAAGGGAGGAGGTAAAGAAAGGAATTAGAGAGGCGTGGAGAGAAGGATGGGAAGAGATAAAAGAAATGATGATAGACTTGAAAGAAATGAGAGAAGCCTGGGAGAAGGAGAGGGAAAGGGACAGAAAAGCGTGGCGGCAGATAGAGGAGAGAATAAAAAAGATAGAATTGGAAGGGAAAATAAATGAGAAAATAGAGAAAAGATTAGAAGAACTAGAGAAGAATAGAGAAGGAGAATATAGAAAAGAAGAAAACGAAGAGGTGGAAAGGAGACTGAAGGAAATGGAAATGAAATGGAAAAGAAAGGAAAGAGAGATAAGGAGAAGAAATATAGTAATAAAGGGAATAGACATAAAAGAGGGAGGGGACGGAAAGGAAGAAGTTAAGAAGTTGTTGGGAAGGATAGAAGAGAAGGTAGAAATTGAGGAAATAAGGAAGGGTGGTAAGAAGGGAACGGGAGTGGGTGAGTGGGCAGCGGTAAAAATAGTGACGATAGAACAGAAAAGGAAGATAATGGCAGAAAAGAAGAAATTGGCAGGAAGAAAAGAAAGGATAGAAGACGACCTAACATGGGAAGAAAGAAATGTATAATGGAGGTTGAAGCAGATAATGTGGAGGAAGAGAGGGAAAGGAAAAGTTGCTAGAACAGGATATATGAAGATATAGATAGAGGGAAAGATGTGGAAATGGGATGAGAGAGAAAAGATACTGAGAGACGAAGAGGGAAACGGATGGACAGAGAGGGGGAAAGAGGGAGGAACGTAGATAGAAGAGACAGAAAGCGGGAGAGAATGGCAGAAGAGGAGAAGTCAACGGAAAGAGAAGGAGAAAAGACGAAAATAGGATTCTGGAATGTTGCAGGTATGTTAGGTAAAGACGAAGGTTTTTGAAAAGACCTTGATGGATGGGATGTAATGGTGCTGATGGAAACATGGGTAGAGGAAAAGACGTGGGAAAAAATATAAAAAAAATTACCACACGGATACGGATGGAAAACGCAATGGGCAACTAGGGATAAAAAAGCAGGAAGAGCGAAAGGAGGAATGATGCTAGGAATAAGGAAAGAAATTATGGGTGAAAAAGAAAGGCAAGAAAAGGCAAAAAAGATAGAAGGAATAATAGTGAGAAAGATAAAGATAGAAGAAGAAGAATGAAGGATAATAGGGATCTATGTGAATAAGGATATAGACAGAAACACGAAAGCGCTGAGGGAATGGTGGGATAAAGGGGTAGAAGAAAAAATAATAGTCGGAGGAGACATCAACGCTAGAACGGGCGAAGAAGGGGGAAAGTAAGACAGGATGAAGATGAAGGAGAAAGAAGCAGGACGTCGAAAGATAAAAAGGTGAATGGAGAAGGGAGAAAGCTAATAGAAGTGTTAGGAGAGATGGGACTGGACATAAGGAATGGTGGTATAGAAGGAGACGAAAAAGGGGAATACACATTTATAGGTCAGAGAGGAAGAACAGTAATAGACTATGTGATAGGAGACAAGAGAACAAGAGAAGGAATAGAAAGAATGGAAGTAGAAGACAGAGTGGAATCCGATCACCTGCCGATAGTTGTGACGATGAAAAAAAGATGGGAAGAAAGAAATAAAGAAAAATAAGAAGGAAATGTTGAAAGTAGAGTGGGAGGGGGAAATGAGAGAAAAATTTTGGAGTCAAACGGAGAAAATGGAGGTAACAGGAGATGGAATACAAGAGAGGTTAGAAGACTTAGAAAAGAGTATCAAAGAAATACTAGAAGAAATAAACAACAATGAGGCCAAGAAAGACAAGAAAAGGAGAGGGTGGTGGGACAAGGAGTGCAAAGAGAGAAAGAAGGAATTGAGGAGGATTTTAAGGAAATGGAAAGCAGGGAAAGAGGAAGGAGAGGAGTATAGAGAAAAGAAGAACGAATACAAGAAGCTATGTGAGCAGAAAAAAGAGCAAGAAAAGGTGGGAATATTACAAGAAGCGGGAAAGCGAATACAGAAAGAAAAGTTTGGGATTTTCTAAGAAAAATGAGGGGAAGGGGAAAGGGAATAGAAAAGGAGATAAAGATGGAGGAATAGAAAGAATACTTTATGGTGTGACCGTGTTAGTCACATATAGACGCTTCCCGAATATAAATAGTAAATATCGGTACGCGACGTCACACACGGTCCTTGTCTTAATAAAGGACCGCAGGATGTCCCCACTCATTAGATATGCGTACGCATCGATCCCCACTCGATAGCGATCGAAGGAGATCGATGCGAGCCGTGGATAGAGCACTCTACGTCTGGAAGCGATCCAGTAAACACGTTTTCGCGAAGTGTCCGTTCGACAAAAACCAGTACGTATTCGGGAGGCCAAACCGGCCTGTTGGAATCGACAAACCGT
>JAQQRT010000051.1:0-12948 GCA_028454225.1 Lasioglossum leucozonium | reverse complement strand
TTTGGCGTAACAGAAATACATCAAATGAATCTTACACGTTGAATTTTGTTTATACCATTTTTTCTGAGTTGAAGGTCATTTGAAGGTCATATTATGTTACATGCATGAATTCTTTATTTTGTCAGCTACAACATTACGTTAAAGAAAATATATCATTCCATTTAAAAAACATCGATAACCTTGAAATCTTATAAAAATGACCTTGAAATTTTTTTTTCCTTACACCGTTATATGTGGCCCTTCAAACAGTGTAACTTTGTCCTACGAAGTTTTTTTGTACAACGAAAAGTAACCGAGATATTTAGGTATCCTGCTTTATCGAATTCACCCTGTACATAAAAAGTAACATAGACCTACAAAACGCATATTTTAAATTTTCTTTACCGGTTCGAAAAAAAATGTTTTCATTGCTTTTTTTAAATGTAATTGCCATTTTTTCGAAATTTTTTTGCGCGACATTTAGTAAACAAATTCTTCTAATTGCTCACAAAAAATCGGGTCGTTTAGTAAAAGTGTAAAAAAGTTATTCTGTCTAAAAGGCGTACGAATACTTATGCGGCTGACTATAGTTAGAAAAAAATAGTCTCAGGGCCAAGTTCGCACGAGTTCGCGTCCAAAACTTGCAGGATATGTACTATCCGTCCGCCGAGAGTTGGCACGATTTTCTGTAGTGGGGTGCAGGGGGATCTACGAGTCCCCACTCTTGCCGCCAAGCGGCGGATCCCACTCTCACACTTAGGCTCTGGCGGGAACGGCCGGCGTAGGTGCTCAGCGTCGCCACATCGCTCTGTTGGAGTTACACTTACGCGCTCGTTTGCTGTCTTCGTCGAACGATTCGGCCAATCGCGGAAGACGTGCAGCGCGTAGTAGGAATATCACGTGGTACCTACGAGTTTCTCCGTGCCAACTCTCGGCGGACGCGTAGTACTTGAAAGTATGTTGCACAATGAGCAACAAGTTTTATCTTGATGTTTTTTAACGTAAAAAAGTTATGTCAAATTAAACGTGACTTCTAATATTCAAAATACCTCTTTCTTCAATCTGTATTTCAAGTATACAAATGACAATGACATTAACTTTATCTACGTTAAATAATTCATCTATTATAAACATAATCAAATTATAATAATGTTCACGTGTTCTAATGTTTTAGATTCTTGTGGCTGCGTTTGTTTGTAGACATATTTATAAGCCCAAATCGCAGGTTTCCTGTTTCCTATCTTTTATGTCATAATATTCCAAGAAATAATTGGTATTTATAAAAAATTTGTGTTAGTTTAAATACTTCAACTATCTAGTAAATGAAATTGTAATGAAAAACCTATATACTTAACATTCGAAAAATTGATTTTTTTCCGCGTTCGAACCACTGTGCGCCGGGGCGTGGAGCGGAGGGCGATAGATCGGCATAAAGTCGGCGCGTTATAGATGGGTTGCTCTAATTTTCCATTATGTTGTTCGGTATGCAAATACAGCGTTATAAAGTCCTGAGGCCCGTGGCCCACCGCGTCGTTATAGGAAAAATATAGTAATGGCCCGGTAATAATAGCACGATATCGTAATGGCTGATGAAAAACGCTTCCACGTGTCACGGGATCGTTACGACACGGGCTAAAAGCCTCGGTGAGGGTGGAGTTCAGGTGGCCGACGCGGCGCGACGCGACGGTTTCGCTTAAGCGTCCTCTCGAACCTCCTTGCAATTCAAATAAGACGGGGGTGGGGTGTTAAGAACCGGGATGAAAGTGGCGGAAGTCGCGGGTCAAGCAAGGTCACTCGAGTTTACGCGTAAACAATGGATCACGACGACCAATGTCCGGGGCAGAGGCTCCGAGAGCCCCTTTATGAGCCTCGTCAAACGCCCGGAGGAGCTTCTCGAAAATGAGATTCCAACGAACGTTGTCGTCGTGCTTGGGCTCGGGCTTTGGACAATTAACCCAATTGACCGAATACAGCGATGCGATCTTTTCAGCGTGTGGGGCAGAGAGATTTTTTTACGGGCAATATTTTATTCGCAGTTGCGGGTCGATATTAGGAAAAAAGAAAGAACGAGCGCTCCGTTCTGGAATCGAAACGGTCCGACCGCGAAAGAATACGGAACTGTTTTACGCGCGGCAGTAAATTGTAAATTCCCCGGCGATAAAATTATATGAAGTTTATTGCCCCCTAAATTATTAAGGCCGCTCGGTAACAGGTTACGTGAGCCAAATAAAAGTTTCGCGCCGGTGAACGATGGAAAGTCCCTGTCAGAAGTAGAACGGGATAAAATCATTTCGAACAACCCCTCTATCCCCTCCATCGACACGGGCCACCCCTCCGCCGCCCCCCAACGTTTCGAACGAGGTGAAGTCTCGTAATAGCTACTAAATTTTACCCGTGTATACTCGCGTTTTATTCGTACGCGACCGGGCAACCCTTTTTCACATCGAAAAATAAACAACGTCTCCCGGAATCACCTCGTTTCGCCCCGTTCTCCGGGAGACGGCCACGTTAGACGCGGAGTCACTTCCCTCCAGAGGAATTCAACCCTTATCATTGCGTGTCGCGCCAGCCACGCGGTAAATTCTCTGGCACAAGGTATCCGCCTCGGCAGTCCTGTTAACGTGGAGCCGGGCAGGCTATGCATGCCTCCCTCGCGAATTGCAAATTAATTCTGATACCCCACGTCAAATTTATCGAACAGGGACAGTAAAACGAATCCATTGGCGATTCGGAGTCGTTGCCAGTTGCACCGGAACTCATTGAGAAACAATAAACCGGAGAATACATGCGGTCCTTTATATGGCCGGCTGAAAGTCATAGCGGTGTAAGTCGCATACATGGTATTTCGAGTAGAATAATGTTTCGCGTCTGTTGTTCCAAAGATGATCTATGTGCTTACTGACAGAGAGATTTTTACACTTTTCAATTTGTTCTTCTAGGAGTTTAAATCGTCTGAAACGTGAAACATAGAACTTTTTCTATTGTTATTAATTTGAAGTGTTCAACTTCGTCATGCAGGGAAACACAAATCGCAGCAATAATAAGAATTTGTTCAAGATTAATTGCATTTATGATGCTGGAATTTCGTGATAAGAAGTTAAATTAAAAAATTATGCGGTTAGTTTTTGCAATAGTTATTCTACGAATAATTTGTATTGTTTTTCAATCATAATAAGTTTAAGTTCGCTCTTCCAAGACCTAACCAAACATATTCTGAACATAACCCATATATTAGGTTGAGGAAAAAGAAATCCATTATTTTTAAAGGTAGCTTCATAATGCCTCTCTCATAGAAGTCTTGGTCTTTACTGTTTGGCGAAAAACTGTAAAATGTACCGAATTTTCTCTTTGTTGACTTCCATTTTTAACACCCTGTAACTCACAACTGAATGGACCAAACAAAAAACAGCAGAAGAATTTTTTTAGTGTGAAATGTCACCTTGACTACGAGCACAAATCTGAAATTGTTTGATCGATACTTTACGAGATATCGATCTCACTACAGCCATCTACCAAAAAAATAATGGATTTCTTTTTCCCCAACCTAATATTATATGATTTTTATAATATTCTATAATATTTTATTCATATAGCGATGTCTGCGTATATTTTTGTGTGCACCAATCGATACAGCTTGTTATTCTCTATAAAAAAAAACCTATGCGTGTTGAAAAATGACTAGTTTAGCAGTTATTGTAAACTGTTTCAAAAGATGCACATACTTATTAATTTTTTTGTAAGATGCAATTATTTAAAGGGTATAGCCGGATAAGATTTTAAATTTCTTATCTGAATGGGCAGGGAAACAGACGATGACTTGGTACAGGCCTAGCCACGAATGTCTCTTTAAATTTCGTTTGTCTCGAGCCACGCACACGATCATGTTCTGTCTCATCGACACGGTCGGGTGAACTGTAGTAGTAGGCTTTTGTCTATACGTATAACGCCACACAATCAAATTTTGCAAAAACTTTAACAGCTTATATCTCAATAACTATTTGTTTGCGGCATATGGCTCCTTTCAGACTTTTTCTCTTCTCGATGAGTAGAAGATATTGACGTGAAAAAAACTTTAACAACAATTTTCATTGTTATAAACAATTTTGCAGCAAGTTTCTTTTACAAATGTCCACCGATCCAGAGGTGTAGATTCACCCCCAGCACGGATGACCATTACTTTTCTTACACCCTGTACAGTGATTTTCCATGAACACCTATGAAATCTTTGCGCTACGTTTCAGTTGTTCAACGAAACGCAAGTGTCCGACGCCAGGTGAATCCCCTACTCTAATTTCCAGGATTGTTTGCATATTATCGCGTACGTGCAAGAATTTTTGTTCGTTCCGGTTCTCCCCCTATCCTTCTGTCCTTTCCAGGGGAATCGGAACGCCGCGCCGCCGTATTATACCTGCGGGCCTTGATCCCTCGCGCGCACGCACGCACTCACACACGCGAGGCTGACATTTGCACGCAGAGAGGAAGAACATGTTCCTCGAGAGGGCATCCTAAGCCTCTGGCTAAAAGAATCGGCTGGCAGGGGTGAAATGTTCAGGCCAGAAGCAGTATGCAGGGATGCGGAGCGGGAGGAACATATGTGCTCTCGGTACCGGAAACTGAGATGGTTTTGACAGAGGAAATGTTCGGAAATTCTAAACGAAATTACACCGTTCGTAGTCGCATACTTTCGATAGATCCTTCGTTAACTCTTGATACTTTCGCGTAGAGTTTCTTGCCAGTGCAACTGATTAGGTTAGTCTCAAATATTTATTATACAATTATATTGGAACGATTCACTGGTTTACTTTCATTTTTCTTTTTTTTATGAATGCAATTTGAATCTTAAGGAATTACAATTCTGGTAAACACGTTAAATTTTCAAATTTTTTTTTTTCGGAAAAATTATTAACCCATTGAAATAATTAGGTGGACTAGAAAGTAATGTCGTTTCTTTACATTAAATTCAAAAAAATACATTTTTAACAAGTTTTTATTATTAATGAATGATGTGTCATCCTCGTTACAAACAACCTTTTGCCATCTAATGTGCAAATAAAAAAAATAAAGTTAAAAAAAAATTTTTTCAATGAAATTAAAGATAATAAATAAATGTACGAACGTCTAATTCACTTGGATAAACATCGCAAATATTTTTGGTAGCAACTGTTGCGTTACTACCCTTGTGAAACTGAAAAAGCATACAAAGCCGGTTATGTAACTCTTCTGATATTTGGTTGAAAAGTTCACCCTAAACAGCAAAAAAAATTTAAGATTTAATTATTTACAAGTAAACAAGTCACTTTAACTTTAAAATGTCTTGGCACGACTTTGTAGTACACATTGAGTTAATAAATAATAAGTAAACATTGACATGCGCAGAAACGACATTACTTTTCGGTCCACCTAATACATTCACCAATGAGACCTCGATTAAATTTTTAATATTTCACAACTGTTCTAAACAGGTTAGTAAAGTTGCATATGAAAATGTAGTGGAATTATATGGTATAGGTTCAAAAACAAAAAAAGAATAGAAAATCGTAAGAGAAGGGGTTAAATAATAAGCTAGAGTCACTTATGTAATTCAAGACCTGGTAAATGTTTACGAAAGGGGACACAGCACCAATGACTTCGACCTTGAGAGTATATGTCAAGATCAAGGTCATTGGAGCTGGGTCTTCTTTTGTCAATATTTACCCAACACCCAACCGACTGACATTGTTGAGTCATGGTGTACTTCAGTCAACAAAACATTGTTTATCCGATCCTGTTGAGCTGCTAAACGGTTCGGGTAACGTGGCACGCGTAATGGGAGTTTCAGTGGTTTTGATTGTTCCTGGCCAGTCAGCATGTGGTTTGAATAGCAACCCTCAATGTCTTCACGATCATCTTTACGGTAACTGGTATACCATGTGGCAGTAATTCTCGATATACGAGCGCAGTCGGCAGTTTCACTTCCGTTAATTGACTTGGAGCAATTTCATCCCTTGAAGCCGAATGATTCTTTTGCCCGACTGTACAGGGTGTATAAAAATTATATGTCACGAATACCATGGAGGGATTCTATACCTCTGGATCGATGGAGATCTGTTAAAAAATTGGACCGCAAAATTGACCTTGACCCTTTCTTTTAAGGTTAAAAAATTGTTTATCGTATTGATCGCAAGGAACAAAAGTCTCAAGGGATCAATGGATCTCAAGTGAACCGTTCTCTTTAAAAACGACATTGAAGTTTCGTGAATGAATTTCTTCCATATGTCTACAGGGTTTCCCAAAATGGTATAAACGCGTAGGGAATGATTCTACATGAGAAAATAAATTGAAAATATAGAATAAATTTTTTTCGTTTGACGCCTCGTTTTCGGGAAAATTCACTTTAAAAATCCATCAAGTTCGCGTGCCTCACGTTTGGAACAAGTAGAATTAGTAGGTCATGAACAGACGCGTCAAGCGATTGCCATTCATGAGCACGCATGTTCGCTGAATTTTCAAACACTAACTTCTCGAAACCGAGGCGTCAAATGAAAAACATTTATTCTCATATTTTCAACGAACTTTTCACTAACATATTATCATTTTATTTTCTCGTGTAGAATCATTCCCTCCACGTTTATACCATTTTGTGACACCCTATACATGGGACATATCATTTTTATACACCCTATACAAGCAAGGAGAGGGTAATTTTATCCAGTTTTAACACTTGTCCCGCTCGCTCAAAATTGATTCGTAATCCACCAAGGTTTAGCGACCTCTCTCTCTTACGTGCGCGTCTTGTTTTCTACGTAATACACTTAGAACTTCATTTTTCATTCGAAAAGAGACTCTGTCGCGACACGTGTCGACTGTCGACAATCTTATTTGTCCGCCCGATAGACACGCACTGTCACGGGGGCTGTATTATAGAGGGTAGTGTTTGTCGACCAGGGGGGCGGAGGGTCGAAAGCGAAAAAAATCAATTTGCCCTAACGTGACATCCTTTGAGATCACTTAGCAGAAATTTTGCGAGACGGACGAAATCCCCTCCAACCCGTCCACATCCCCTCTTTCTTTCGCCTTAATGGGTCGCGAGAAGAGGGTGCCCGTTGGTTTCATCGAATGCCAAGGGGTACCTCGGAACCGACTAATGTCTTTGTCATGTTGACTGTCGACAAATCGCCCTTTGAACAGTTCAGCGTTAGCCCTCCAGGTTCATATCCAGGGGCTTGCTGACGCATCCCCCGCTTACCTTCCCGCTTTCCGCTTACGTCACTTCCCTGATACACCCCGAGCTAACTAGTTCCTCGACTAAGTGGCTGCCCGGGAGACAGAAGTATTAGCTGCACCGGAAGCTTGTCTTACAATTGCACAGACAATGTAGACAAAACTTTCGGATGTTTTCATGAAATTCTACAGGGTGTCCCAAAACTACTGCGTTAAGCTGAAATGGGAGGTTCTGTGGGTCATTTCAAGCGACATTTTCAGTATCGAAAATGGCGTCCGCGGCTTTGTTTAGGAGATATTAACGAAAAACACGGACCAATCAGAGCGCGACATTCTTAAATACAGTAATTCATCGATAATTGTCTAATCGCCTACTCATTCCACTAAGGGCATACCCTGTGAGGGGCCACGAAACTTAGTAGGCCTCGGCCGCCGAGCAATGTAACCCGATACCGGATCGGATATATCGGTGTGAGACCAGGAGACCACTACTAATCCAATCACAAAACTTCTTTATTTTTTATTATATTTTTATGGAACTTTCACCAATATATTCGTGGCATTTTTCTAATGAAAATTATACCAAATATGAAATAATTCCGATGATATTTACCCGTGTAATGGTCGATGAAATTTTCGGATGCATGGAAGAACAGCGTATGGAAAGAAAGAAACGCGGATAGTCGCAGTCGCCGGCATAGTTCAAAGGCACGCGTGTCCTCACAAAGTAATGCTAATAAAAAGACTTTTTTATTATTACTTATTTTCTTACGAGACTTTGACCAATATATTTGTAGCATTTTTCTGATTAAAATGTGTTGGAGTTTGAGAAATAAACACTTTATGTAACTAAAAATATAATCGTTTATTTCGACTGTGGCTTGTGTTAAAGTAGTGATCCGTTAGAAATGTCCGTTAGCCTGCTGCGCTGTCTTTTTTTGGTGACTGTCGATGGAGTGAGGGCTAGGCGGCTGCATTCGTCCTTATATACTTAAGGTGCCATAAAGTCCAGGTAGTCTGGCTGTGCATATCATCGGTGTATACCAACAAAATGTTACCAAACACGATATAATTCGGATCATATACAGATATGTTGTGACGTTGCAAAAGTGCAACGTCCCTTCCCCGAGTTAACTCACGTAATTTTCATAAGCGAAGGCAAGGACCGGACTATCAGCGGACACGGGACAGTAGCGTATCGGTTACGAGAGCGCTCCCCGATTATATCCCAAAATATTTATGCTCGTCGCGCGCGCCGAGTACGGCTGATTTTCAGGGGTGAGCCTCGCTGTCAGGTCCTAGGATACGCAGAGGCGAGGGAATTACCGACCTGGATGTAGGACTCGACGGCGAAAAACGAGGAGGAACACCGCCACACACGGGCCGATCAACCTGGAGGCGCCGATGTGGGACGAGAACCCCTTTCGCGATCGACAGATCTTTTCGCGGTCCTGCCGCCGCCGCACAGTGGGACGAATGTACGAAATCCCGCGACATTAACTAAAATTTGAAGTTTGTTATAAGGCCTTGGTGGCATATATACTTGCTTTAGTGCACCTTGACGAGCGGCATTCACATATAGCAAATCGAAAAAAAAAATTTTTTATGTGCTTTATAGACGAAGAAAGAAAAATTCTATATTTTTCCTACGTTTATATTTCAGTAGTGAATTGAAAGGAAAAAAACTTTGACGAATTTGTTTGTTCTTCGTCTATAAAGCAATAAAAATTTTTTTCCATTTTTTTCATTTTTAAAATGACTGCCGAGGTTTGCCGAAAAACGGCCTTCATGGACTTTTTCCTTTGGTATTATGTGAGAGAAATTCGTTGAGAAAACACCCGGCTGCGGTCGGCATTTGGGTTTGAAAAAGTGGCGGGAACCTCCAAATAAGCAATACTGCTTTTAATACTGGCATAACTGACACCGATCAGGTTTACATTTGATACGGGTACACTTATTGATAGGTACTTAACACTTTACCGAACGATAGCCTATTTATCGACTTTTTGTTCCCTACACTTACCGACCGGTAGCCTAGAAATCGGCTTCAACAATCTAACTAAGTCTAATATTCTAAGTCGAGTAATCGGTGAGAAGAGTGTACGATTTTATATTGTCTTATTCTGTCTTATATATTTATATTGTGTCTTATATATTTATATTGTGTCTTTTTTGTATTAACCTTTGTCCTGAACACGTTAAAATGTTGAGAACAAACAGAGATTTGTTTGACGTCTTAAAAAAACCTTTGGACCCTAACAATAGTAATATCCTAAAAGAGGTTATTAGGTTATTTATTAGTCAATTACCTAATTAATTTTATTTCATTTCGAATATAATTTATTTTAATTTATTTATTAATATTATATTTATTTATGTATTTATTTATTAATGTCGGAACAATTATAGGATATGAGTCATTTTTTTCTTATTTCCAACAATTTGAAAAAAAAATTTTTGGGTGGACAAAAATTTTTTTGACTTCAGATTCGTATTCTATAATACTGAAAACATGTATATTTAAAATCTCAAGGCGATACAAAAACTGAAAGGGGTGCTAAACGCGATGTCCAGTATTTTGGTACATTCGTCCCACTGTGCGCCGCCTCATACCGTCTAAAATGGGGTTCTGGCGAGGTTGTTGTCGGTGGTACCACACTCCCGTAGCCGCGAGATCCGGGCGACGGAAAATGTCGCGAATAGGCACGGTTCCCGAAAAGGACACGCCGAGGTACGGTCTTCTGCTCCGGGACGTCGCACAGTGGTCGGAAATCGCTAAAACGTGGCCAAAATGCGAAAAATGAATTTTCAGCTAGGCGTATGGCCTTTGCTTTACTGGATACTCGGGTAATGACTCTATGGTAAATCCAAAGTAAAAAGGTCTTATCATGTATACCTGCCAAATGGGAGGAGTACAAATATCGCGTTCATTCGTCACGCAGTTTTCGTGCAGTGAACTACGGTCCCAAAAAACAAGTGTGACGGTTACAATGTTAAGAGAAGTGAATTTTTTTTTGTGTGTGCAATGGATGCTGTTCCTGAAAATAAGTACTATTAATAATAATAATAGTGGGTTTATATTAATCAGTGTTTACTATCTATAAAGACGAAGATCAATATTGATGCGCTGATGTTAGAAATGTATACTAAAAGTTGTATATTCCACAATATTCCACTGAGATTTTTGTATATGCTTGTAGTAGACACTATGTAGCTTAAATTATTTTGAAAAGTAGCTGCCCGAATTTGCCCCTTTTGTTATACGATCCATTTTTGTGACGCAAAGATAGTCACGGTACTAGTTACAAGCATGTTTTCTCGATAAATTTAGAAGATATAACAAAATTTGTTGAATAAACATTGTATGGTTTCACTTATAGAATTTTTTTATACATGTTTTGAACACCACAAACCATATTTTTTTATTGTTTTAAAAAAATAAAAAAAAATTTTCGAATAACTAATGCATCATTTTTATTTACTTTCAGGTTCTTCTGATAATGAAATACGTTTCTCCAGAAAAGAAATTTACCATATGGTTAAAATTACCTGAATGATAGATTAAGTATTATTTTCACATACCCGACCGCTGCATATTACGAATCCGCCATTTTGTTTTTTGTACTTTTTACATCAGATTCATATTCGAGGGCACGAAAAATATAGGAATACTAATTTTAGAGACAGTCCAATAATTTTTTGTGTTACGCATCCGCCATATTGAATCCGGCATTTTGTTTTTTGTAATTTTGACACCAGATACATAATCAGCGACCGGAAAAACTTCTGAGTATCAATTTTGAACTAATTTGGAATACTCCTTCCTATTTTGGCCACGTTTTGGCGATTTCCGACCACTGCGCGTTGCGCGCGTTAGACGAACCAATACGGAAATTTGGCAGGCAGCTTGAGTGGAGCGAAACTAGGATCGACGGATTGCATATCGGAAATCGGAGGATGACTGTCGCGACTACTAGCGTCCGCAACGGACAAAAATTACCGCGTCCGGCGTTGATAGTAATTGCCGTGGCCGTGTCCAGTGGTTATCGAAGTACAGGATTATCAAAGGAGCGAGCGAGCGATAGCGGTGAGTCGGACGGTGGTCTCTCCTTAGATTTCGTAGCGTGGTCCTGGGAATTTCGCGCGTTTCGTCTCCAAATTAGAATATCGAGGCGCTTCTCGCCTCGAGTAAAGACTCGCGTCCTCGCCAGGGCGTTTTGAGAGCTATCGGGAACTCCCCATCCTCGCTACCGGGAGTTTTTCCACGAGGGAGTGCTTCGTGAATCGAGAGTGGTAATTTATCGCGTGGCGCGAGTCCGTTCATCGCGTCGAATTTCGCGTTCCCGTCGGACGTACACGTTAGATACGTTCCTCTACGGGATTCCGAACATCCCGGGAACGTTCGTGACAGTCATAAGATCGCATCGAACTTCTCGCGAGATACCGGCGTATCGAGCGATCGCGATCTGAATTTCTTTGACGACTGTGCTTTGCGAATTCCGTCTCCACAATTACTGTATGAAGAGCGCGGGCTCTCGGGACGGCTACGTGGCCGTATTTTTGTATTAATAACGACGCAATTAAAGTGTAGAGCCTAAACGTTGTTAGTCATTTTTCCGGTGAAATCCGCCTTGCCGCGAGGGCTATCCCCGCTATTCCCGTGTCCGAGTATGCCGGCCCGTCGCGTTTCTCTCTCATCCGCCTCTTCCGTGTTTCCAGCGTTCGGATTCGCCTTTCCCGAATCCGAAGTTGTTTCGCGTATCGCGTGACACTTTTCCGGTGCCTGGCACCCGAATCAGAGTACTTTTCGAGCCGTCGGAAGATCGCGTTTGTCCCGGATGGACCGTGTACGCGCGGCCTCAGCGCCTGTAAAAACCCGGAGGCGATCCTCCTTTTCCCCGCCGTACGAAGCGCGGAAAAAGAATCGCCGTGACAATGTATATGGTCATTTACAATACAAGTCAGTTCTCTTCGCAGGGACAATTCGCGAATCTTACACGAGTAAATATCATCGGAATTATATCATATTTAGTATAATTTTCATTAGAAAAATGCCACGAATATATTTGTGAAAGTTCCATAAAAAAATAATAAAAAATAAAGAAGTTTTGTCATTGGATTAGTAGTGATTCACACCGATACACCTGACCCGGTAGCGTAATTCACTGCTCGGCAACCTAGGCCTTTCGAGCTTCGGTGTCCTGTTCCACGTTCGGCAAAAGTCAAAGAATAGTACCCCTTCACGATAACTGTCTTTGGCCAGACCCGTGATATAGACAATTATCGATGAATTACTATACAGGGTGAATTCGATAAAGCAGGACACCTAATTATCTTCGTTACTTTTCGTTGTACAAAAAAACTTCTAGAACAAAGTTACACTGTTTGAAGGGCCACATATAACGGGGTAAGGGAAAAATATTTCAAGGTCATTTTAATGAGATTTCAAGCTTGACCTAGGTTATCGATGTTTTTTTTAATGGAATGATATATTTTCGTTAACGTAATGTTGTAGCTGACAAAATAACGAATTCATGCATGTAACACAATATGACCTTCAAATGACCTTCAACCCAGAAAAATGGTATAAATAAAATTCAACGTGTAAGATTCATTTGATGTATTTCTGTTACGCCAAATGTCTCAATCCCCACTGGCAAAAGTGTACACGATTTACAAAGTCTCTACCATGAAGTTCTTGATGAATTGATAGGTGAAAGGTGTGAAATTTGTGTTCCTGGAGTATTTGCACTACACATTTTTGACTAA
>JAQQRT010000050.1:0-13022 GCA_028454225.1 Lasioglossum leucozonium | reverse complement strand
CCCCCCATTTCCCGGAAGAACGATAGTTTTGGGACACCCTGTATATGTACATATTTGAGTACAAAGTAATAATAATGATAAAACTATAGATTTTGCAGAGCCATCATATGTTTTGCACAATACAAACATAATAAACTATAAAAACATGCATGTAATTAATATGTATTTTTATGAATTAATTTAATATTTTAAATATTTATATTTATATTAATTTGATTCGATTTAGAGGTTAAAAAAGATAGTGAAACGCACCACTTACATACGTATTTATATTTGAGATATCGTGACTTTGTATAGTTAATGTTAAGAACCGGTGATTACTTTAAAGATATAAATGAGAATATATTATCTGTGAAATCGTCGTAATTACATGTTTTAACGATAAATAATGTGTTTCAATGCTATTGATTTTAATTCGTAAACAATTTCAAGTATTTATTAGATAAATAAGAAATTTTTATCGGTATTTTGTGAAGCGTTAAAAGTAAGGTTAAACATGTTCCGTATTGCTTGCCGAAAATCTTTTAATTCAATCGAAATTTTAAAAAAGGGTGTAATAACAAATACTAAACAATTGAGATGTTTGAATTTACTTGAATATCAAAGTAAAGAACTTCTCAGAGACTGTGGAGTTTCTGTACAAAACTTTGCTCTTGTTGATGACTTAAAAAAAGCGAATTCTGCATTAGAATCATTGCGTTAGTATTTATTCTTAATTATTATTTTCTGCATGTAATGATATTTTGTTATTTCAATGTATACATTACATTTCATGTAAAATAGATTAAAGACATCAGATGAAAAATATTAATGAAATACTTGCTGTACTTTAAAAGTTCTTATAACAATATGTTTGATTGATATTACTTGTTATGTACCTAGGAACTCTTTAAATAGTACTCTTTTTTAAATATTTTAAACGTACAGAATAAGAAAAAAAAATTAAAACTAAACCTACAACTGCAAGTCAAATGACAGGTTTCATATTTTTTATTTTACAACTATTAAAATTATATAGCTACTTCCATGGGAAATGTTTCAATAAATTTCGTTATTCCAGCACGTACTATAATAAAAATTGTACGGAATCCAAATAAATACAGTCTTGTCATTTTTGTAAAGTAAGACATTTTAATCAGTTGGTAGGTTTAGTGTTAATATACATTGTAATTTGGAAATTAACAATTTGTAATATTATAATTGATTCTATACATGAAAAATGATTTGTATTTCTAATAACTATGAAGAATAAATATATTTGTCAATATGTATTGTAATAATTTATGTTTGCTTGTATAAATATATCTATTTAATTCTATTTATTAGATGCTGATGAATTTGTTATAAAAGCTCAAGTATTAGCTGGTGGTCGTGGGAAAGGATGGTTCAACAATGGTTTCAAAGGCGGTGTGCACCTTATAAAGGAGTAAGTGAAATTATACCAAATGTGAAACGAAAACAAATATATGTCTCATTCATTGTATTCTGTTAATAGCCGTAAAGCAGTTGTAGATGTTGTGAAAAATATGTTAGGTCATCGTTTGATTACAAAACAGACTTCAGAAGATGGCATATTGGTACAGAAAATAATGATTGCTGAATCTGTAAATATTGCACGAGAAACATATATTTGCATTCTTATGGACAGACAGCACAATGGTCCTGTGTTAATTGCTTCACCAGCAGGTGGCATGGATATTGAAACTGTTGCTGAAAAGAATCCAGAATTAATAAAAACAGTACCACTTGACATATATTATGGGATTGATGATGATATTGCTAAGGATGTTAGCACCTTCCTGGGTTTCGTGGATCCAGATATTCAAAGAAAGACAATATATGAATTAAAAAATTTGTGGAAACTATTTGTAGATATTGACGCTTTGCAAGTTGAAATTAATCCATTGGTTGAAACTACTGACAAGCAAGTTGTAGCTGTTGATGCAAAAATTGCATTTGATGATAATGCTCAATTTCGACAACAAGAATTGTTTGCTTTGGAGGATAATGATGAAAGAGACCCACGAGAAGTAGATGCATCACGGTTTAATCTTAATTATATTAGTATGGATGGCGATATAGGATGTTTAGGTAAAATATAGAATTATATAGTATTTTTCTGTTAAAAAAGGAGACTACATTATATTGTTTTTGTCTAATAAAAGTTTAGATCATATTTTTGAAATGTGCAAATGGTAATAAATAAAATTTCTTAGTTTAACATATTTAAAATATAACATTGTTTATTATGTTTAGTTAATGGTGCTGGATTGGCAATGGCAACTATGGACATAATTAAACTGAATGGTGGATCTCCAGCAAATTTTTTGGATGTTGGTGGAAGTGTTAAAGAAAATCAGGTTTATCAAGCATTTAGAATACTCAGTGAAGGTATGCATAATGACAATTAACAAAGGATCTAATTATTATTATCCAACCAAGCAACCAACAATCTTCCTATTAATGCTACTTGTTCACAAAGAAACAGTAAAACTCTAATTTATTGAGGTGTACGAAAAGATATTCAAAATAATGTCAAAAAAATAATGTTTTGTTTCAATCATTTTGTTCAAATCATTACCACGTGCTTTTCTAAATTATTTTTTTGTCTTTCGTCATATTCGAAACAATAGTAGACTGATCTACTGAATAGTTTTTATTTTTGTTCATATTTTCTCATATATGTATTATTATTAACAAAAAGCTCATATAATGAAACACATAAAAAAGTCAAAATTCAGTTTATTTCTCTTTATCTTCTATTTTTCTCTAATCATAAAGTTTAATATCGTATAATATTCAATAAGTTAAATGAAATGTAAGGAATATCTTAGTAACAAAACAAAGTAGGAAAGGCATAATTGAAAAAGCAAAATCAAATTCAACTACAGGTTCAAAATTAATTGAGAACATAAAAGGTTGTGAAAGCACACACTTGACACTTCAACGCCATAATATTCACAATTTTAACAGAAATTGATTCTTCAAGATAAGGGAATACTTTTTAAAATATTTTGAGTTAGTTGAGGTGCTTTCCTTTGTGAAGAAACGAGGGTTGACGAAAATATCAGAACTATAGTTTTTACTGTCTGTGACTCTGGCGTAACTGATGGAAATTGATAGGTTCATTCGTAATATAGTTTCTTTTATCATACACTTGTCTCATTTTATTTTTTATGCAGATATCTCCTATTCTAATAGGAGCTGTT
The DNA here is from genome assembly GCA_028454225.1 of Lasioglossum leucozonium. Taxonomy (NCBI): domain Eukaryota; kingdom Metazoa; phylum Arthropoda; class Insecta; order Hymenoptera; family Halictidae; genus Lasioglossum; species Lasioglossum leucozonium. The sequence goes on along the minus strand of JAQQRT010000050.1, from coordinate 9,813 downwards.
ATGTCTATTGTTGGTTCTCTTACTACCTAGAAAATCTTTTTATTTTGCTTAGTAATATAATAATAAGTTTAGGTAACTAATACAAAGAAAGTTTGAAATTATTTTTAACTAGCATTACGTATCAGTACAATTTATATTTAGTACTTTAGTAAAAATGCATTTTCTACCTTCTAAACAATTATTGAGCATAATTTTAATTGCCTTTCCTGATATATGTTTAGATCCAAAAGTAAAAGCCATTCTTGTAAATGTATTTGGTGGTATTGTAAATTGTGCTACAATAGCCAAAGGAATTATTTCAGCATTTCGTAATTTTAAACTTAAAATTCCTCTTGTCGTCCGCTTAGAAGGTAACTACTGTTTTATTTCTATTGCACTAACTTTTTTCATTACAATGTTTTTATTTATTTTTACATTGTTTTTAAAAACTGATTGTTCTTAAATTAGGTACAAATGTAAACGAGGCAAAGAAACTTCTTGCCGAGAGTGGTTTACCAATTATTACAGCCAATGACTTGGATGAAGCAGCAAAAAAAGCAGTCAATTCTGTAAAACTTTAAATTTTTTAATCTTTCTTTTTTAAATATCACTATCCTCTTACTAAGATTGGGAATATACAAGTGTAATTAAAAAAAAACTACAAGTAAAGAGAAGTTACCAAGTTTTTACGTATATTGAAGATATTAAATTTTTTAATTCTGTTTCAAATGAAATTTTATTTTTCCAGATTTATTATTATGAATAGTTTTTAATTTTCTTTTCAATAGAAGAAAATTAATTAAGTGAATGTTTTCCATCTGTTATTATTGATTTTTATTAAAATCGATTATCCGTTACCGGTAGTTTGTTACAATTTCGGTGGACAAATACTTTATAATATTCTTCTCGATCTGAAATTGTATTGTTCTACTAAGTTTAGCTGATAGAACTAGCGCAAACGATCAGACAAAGAGTAAGAGTATAAGAGTTTTTTTTACCTTCATGTTTTCTTCTGTGTCTGTATACCGTTCTCATGCCATATAAGATTTCTTATACAATATGAGACGATCACAAAGTAGTTGAAGTTTAATCAGTCGACTGCCGAAGCATTATTTAACCATTAGCATTTTTGTTTTCTGTTATGAAAGGTTAATGTTTTCTGGCCAGTTTCGTTGAGTAAATCTACATGTACATATTGCTGTGTGGGCGGCAGCGTAATTGTGACATTATAAAAAGATAAGGCTTTTTTTAATCTAAAAAATGTATATTATATATTTACAAAGGAGGAACACTTATCTGTCACTTATTCCTGATGCGGCCTATTAACTGACTCTAAAGCAACACAGCGCTCCTCAATACAGGTTTCGGAGTTTAAAAATTATTGGTTGTGCAAACCTGACACATCAATACCGCTAGCTATTGTCGGAGTGTCGTCCACACTCGCTCCCTCGAAAGTCTTGACAAGCACTGGTGGAATTGTAGAGAATGCCAATGCTACCAGGCTCATAACGTATCGCAAATATCAATACGTCACGTCGCGCTTCTTTAAGTAAAGCCCAACTGTATGTAATCTTCTTCTGCCGATCATTCACTAATGTAGTTGGATGTAGCCATTCGCCGTATCGAAGCTAAGAACCGACAAATAGCTAAATATCTGATTATTGGACATGTTAGTTCACATTCTAACATTGCTTCCCAGCTTAGATTGATTGATCAGAACCACTTCACCACAATTTCGCAATTCAGTTAAGGGAACCCGCCCATCAAATGATCAAATCCAAATTTGTTGTGGTATCACTACACGTAGTTTTTCGATGAATGTGATTATGGTACCGGTGGTCAGATTGACCATCATCTCTTTTTATTATCCTCCAACACTTCTATTCCAATTTGGAGTTCTTTGGTTTGTTCAGACTTTGGATTCTTCACTTTCTCAATTTTTCGGACTTTTTAGACTTTTCAGTCGATCTCACGTTCTCACTCTTATTTGCTCGCGGTTAACGGATCTCGTCGGGAGTGGACTTGACAGATAAGTTTCCTTCGACTCTAAATAAAGACTATACGTTTTTTATATCGAAGCAATATCCATTTAGTAATGTCGTCATTATGCGGTCGCCCACACAACAATATATTGGGTATCTCGATTAAATTTAAATATATTGATTACAATACATTCATAAATAGTGTATTCTACATATACTAACTACAATAGTGTACAATCAAAATGAAAAGATTGCAACATTTTATTATATTTTCTAATATACATATAGACGTATTAATTAACACTTTCGAGACGGTTGTTGCTATACTTTTGTGATTACTGAACGTATTGAACATACTTTTGTGATTACTGAACGTATTGAACATACTTTTATGATTACTGAACGTATTGTACATACTTTTGTGATTACTGAACGTATTGAACATACTTTTGTGATTACTGAACGTATTGAACTTACTTCTGTGATTACGGAACGTCTAGATTTTAAGTGTTACTCATATAATTTGTGTTCCATTTGATACGTGTATAATGTTACATACTTTAATTTAATTGTATAAATCAACTCGAACTGATAGCTTATATACTTTTTTAATAAATGTTATTTGTATACAAAGAGGGAATAAACAGTTTTGTATGTGCATGTTGTATTTCCTGTATTTATATAGAAACATCAATTTATTTATGTGTTAGAGATAGCAAAATAACTAAAATGTATTGCAATAGAATTCAATGAAATAAAGTATGGATATAATTTTCGTGTGTGTATAGAACGCACGTTTCGGCCTTGATCGAGGTCGTACTTAGAATTTATTGAGGGAGGACCTGACATTTCTACTTCTTGCTGGATAAAAGGACGGGCGACATTTTCGGACGATTACCCATCGACTCTGCGTACCAATCTGCAGGACCGAAACATGTGATTGCCATAAATTCTAGTCTTACAACGGTCCTTCTCGTATTCTGTTTTTCGTCCACGTAATGCCCTCTCTAAACTTCTCAGAAAAATCTTGCATAACATCAGTGTCGCCGAGCTGCGTTAGAGACAATATCTCCAAAGACTTCTCAGTTCAAAGCTCATGGTTGTTAATATGTGTGTTCTTAATAGTGATATTTAAACAAATCACAAGACTGCGGATTTTTATGCAATATGAAAGTTGGCTGCTGCTATTTCAAGGGACAGAAGATATTTTATTTTTACTCGGACTTCCCATCGGATGCCGCAGGGAAGGGGGAAACGTAGTTGTCGTCGCTACGGTTCCTTGTTAGAGGAATATTCGCAGGGAGGCTTCTCCTCCGCCGCCGGTAGTGTCTATCAAAGACAGCAGGGGGCCATGTTGTATGCGTACCGCGATTCGTGGTCCCCACGCACCAAATGTTTAGGGGCGGCCATGGGGTTTTAGTCGGACAGCCCGACATTGCCTTCCTCCATCTACGGCGATAGAGGGGGTTATGCAACTTGAAGCATTTTCCTCATGTAAAAGAAAAAAAAGGCCCGGACGGACATGTTTGTCGAGTGGAGGCGACAACTCGCCCCCTCCAATCGTCCAGGCCCGCCTGCCCATATTCGATATATGGAGCAGGAGACGGGGAAGATTGACCTTCCGCCTCACGCAGGTGCTCTTCGGCCACGGGTGCTTCGGAGAGTACCACCCATCTGCGGGTCACAGATTTAGTTGAAACTTTACAGTTATAGGAGCAGACACTCAATAGTTTTTATATAAGTTTTATGGACGTAATATATTAGTTTAGTTCACTTTCTTACCAAGCAACGGCGTGGCGTAGTGCCAGTGAGCAGAACTTCTATGCCGCGTGCCCGTGTTCGAATCCCGTCGGAATAACATTTATTTTTATTCACCAAAGAGTCAATAGAAAAAGATACTTAGGTAATACTTACGTTTAGGGGAGGCAGCTCCGATGACCTTGACCTTGACATATGTTATCGAGGACAACATTCTGAACAACTTTTGTCATTACAACTACCCGGCGCTCGTTCTTAGTTTTCGAGATATTTGCAAAAAACTATTGCTAATACTGTATTGAATTTTACGTATTCTTCCACGTTCCGTGGCAACATAAGGCTGCCATACTCAAGTTCATACACAAAATATTGAAAGATTGTGGAGTTTTTCCGAATTTTTATTTAAAAGAACGTACAATTGATAAACGCATTGATGCTTTTTTCGAAATAATGAATTCTATGTATCCATTACACCATTTAAATGCTGAATAAAATTCTCAGAATTCGATCAGAATTAGTTAGGGTTAGATGGTGGGGGGGGGGGGGGGGCCGGCCTGACAACGCATTCGAAAATACAGAAGTAGTCACCCAGACCTAACCCAGACCTAGTAGTAGTAGTAGTAGTAGTAAATCGTGTCGTCGGGGAGGGCGGCCGTGCCGCCCCCGCTTCCTTATGGCACACCGGGAAACCCAGTATCACAAGCGGCGCTACCGACCCTCGGCCCATTTTGGGTTGCAATTTTCCCACCTTTCAGCCATTTCTCTGTTTTATATAACCCGGGCCGCTTTCAGAGAAGATGACCTACTAGAAGGGGGCAGTCATCATTGGTGGACAGGCCATGCTACCTAATTTGGTCAGTTTTTGAGATTTTTACGGCTCGGTGTATGTAAGTTGGGCCTGTTCCACCTTCAGACCCGCAGAGTGTCTCGCCTGCCCTTTTGACCTCCCCCCGCTTCATATTTCCTGAATTGAATGCGTCAAATTTTGAATGCCCTTCCCTACTCTGATTCCAGATACTCCAGAATCTTACCCACTCCCTACCCTGACACCTCCGGATTAGGTCCACAACCTACTCTATTGCTTCTAGTGGGGACGAGAGATATGCAATTATTTATAATTTAAAAACTTTACTATACTATACTGAACTCTAAATCTCTCATTATATTGGGTCAACAAAGCAAAGGTCCGCGTGATTTACATGTTCGTTGGGAGGAAGCTATTTACAACTTGGGGTACGATCTGACTTCATCGAAATCTCTTCCGAGATATCGATTCCATTCAGTCTTTCCTTGCCGAAACTACCGCGCTTTGGGTAAGAGAGGACATGACCCAACTTCTCCGAAATCGTTTCTAGAAGAAGAAATTCGACATCAGATACATCGAGCACTCTTCCCTGGGTGGGTTTGACGCATTCCAGAAAATATAGCTGATAATTTGGATGTGACCATCATCCTCAGGACGCAACCGACGTTCAGCAAATAGCTCCGTCCGTCAAGCCTGTCCCTTCAAGGTTTGTTTTTCTATTAGTTAACAGGAAAATAACAGTTCAGCAACCTTGTCTATAAAGTGGGGGAGCCAGGTCTCCTCATCCACACTTTGTCGTAAGATTCAGTGACCAACTGTTACCTCCTTCCTTATTCAGAGATGCATGGTTATCCTAACAAAACCCTGGCTGTCTCTTTTTCTACCTGTCTGTTCGGTTGCCCCTAGATTACTAGGTAAGGCTTAAGTTGCTTCAACCTCCTCGTCAGGGTGATACTGCCTGCGACCGTGTTGTTACCAGCCATGATCGCGGCCTATGACCGGTCTGGCCTTCCCAATCACGAACCAGGTTCGCAGCCTTTCGAAGATTGTTGTTTATCCATTTTTTGTTGCTTATCGGGAATGGATGTGGCAGCACCCTACCTTTTTCTTTTTCGTTCTCCGACATTCCGCGTGACTTTTAGGTCACCTGATGGATTCCAGATAAAGATTTTCCTCTTATCTATGCCTGGTGTAATTCCAATACCTTTATTCCAGCAGTGTCTCCTGAGTCTGCCCATCCTGAAGAATGGGGGAGCCCAGTCTCCTCATCCGCATCCTGTCGACAGGTGTGCAGATCAGTTTCAAGACAATGGCATCCTTCCTATAGAGATGTTAGGTGTCCATTTAACTATCTCTGTTTCTCTCCGTCTTATCGATTGCCCCTAGATTACTAGATAAGGCCCAAGCTGCTTCAACCTCCTCGTCAGGGTGATACTGCCTGCGACCGTGTTGTTATCAGCCACGATCTCGGTCTATGACCGGTCTGGCCTTCCCAAACACGAACCAGGTTCGCAGCCTTTCGGAGATTGTTGTTTATCCATTTTTGTTGCTTATCGGGGATGGCTGTGACAGCACCTTACCCTTTACTATTCTCGTTCTCCGACATTCCGCGTGACTTGGGCAGTGTTTACCCGGTCACCTGATTTATACCAGGCATAGATTTTTCCCTTATCTACGCCCGGTGTAGCTCCAATACCTTTAATGCTTCAGTGTCTCCTGACTCTGCCCATCCTGAAGGATGGGGGAGCCCAGTCTCCTCATCCGCATCCTGTCGACAGGTGTGCAGATCAGTTTAAGGCACTGACTTCCATCTTATAGAGATGTTGGGTGACCTTTTAACTCTCTCTATTTCTCGTTATCTTGTCGATTGCCTCTAGATTACTAGATAAGGCTTAATTCGCTTCAACTTCCTCATCAGGGTGATACTGCCTGCGACCGTGTTGTTATCAGCCACGATCTCGGTCTATGACCGGTCTGGCCTTCCCAATCACGAACCAGTTGTTTACTTATTTGTTCATAATATTGGATTTTGGCCTTATTGGCTCCCTTCACCGTTCCCTTCTTTGTTTAACCTCAGCTCGTTCTAACCGGTGTATTTCTGACACAGGAGAGTATTCTCCTGTTCGCCATACATTGTAGTGTATCCAGTTGATTTTTTACCGTTACTAGGTTCGCGGCTTGCCACCATATTGCCGCACCATACGTCAGTCTGGGTAATACAATTGCCTCGTATATCCATTTCATTACTTTAGGGCTGAGCCCCCAGGTAGGTCCTACAGCTCTGCTCAGCATAACTAGATTGGATTTTGCTGCTTTGATTTTTCCAAAGACATGTTGTCTCCAGATTAATCTTCTATTTATCGTAATCCCAAGATACTTGGCTTTTTCCTTATATTCTAGAGTTTTGCCCATATACTTGAGCCCGCTATCTTTCGGGTAAGCTATAGCCCACGTGAATTTTATCACTTCCGTTTTTTCCGGATTGACAGACAACCCTACTGACCTACACCAGATCTCAGTGATGTTTAAGGCTGTCTGAATTATGTCCATGCAGTCGGCAAGACTTTTACGTCTAGCCACTATCGCCACATCGTCTGCGTAGGCGATTATTTCCGCCCCACTTTCTTCCAAAGCCCAGAGCAGAGGATCCCATGACAGGCACCACAATAAAGGATATAATATACCTCCCTGAGGGGTGCCCCAGCTTACGTCCCCCGCAACGGTGACATCGCCCCTAGTCGCTTGTACCCTACGGTTACTTAACATATTATAAATCCATGATATAATATTCTTTTCCATTTCATAATCTTCCAACGATTGCTTTATGGTATCAATCGGGGTCATGTTAAATGCCCCCTCGATATCCATAAAGCAAGCTATAACCTGCTCTTTCCTAGCTTTTGCTTTTTCCACCTCTCGATTTAACCTATGCAAAGCCACTTCTGTTGAGTGACCCGTCCTGAAGGCGTGTTGACCCGGATACAAGTCTGTTGTTTTAAGGGTTACCGTTTTAATATATCGATCCACCAATCTTTCTGCTGTTTTCAGAATAAATGAAGTTAAGCATATTGGCCTATATGACTTAGCCTCCGCATAGTCAGTTTTCCCAGGTTTTGGTAAAAACACCACTTTTGTACATGTCCATACCTTAGAGATGTGTCCTGTTGCTAGACTTGCTTTTATTACGTTAGTTATTGCTTGCCCGTAATACGGTATTGCTTCCTTAAGTATTTTTGGACTTAAGGAATCCAACCCCGGTGCCTTGTTCGATTGAAATCAATTAAGGGAGGGTAAAAATATTCGCGTGATCGCCTCCCCGCCAGGTCGGTGCATTTTTTCATTGATTTCTGACCGGAATTCTATTTTTGCCTTTACTAGGAAGCTATTCGCGATTTAATAATTAATTTTAAACCCCCTGAAAACCCTTTAATTAATAAAATAATATGTGTGATAATTTGGCGGGAAACCTCCCCATTGGCTTGTGCACCTTTTCGGTTTACGTTGGTACGATTGAAAACCATTGACCACCTGTTGCTTTGCCTATCTCTATTGTCGTTGCTTAGTGGCTAACCGTTTTCCCTTTACTTATGTGATTTTTAGACTTTCTAATGTGTTGAATTACTATAATCCCCTTTTTTATTAATAATATCGGTTTACCCAATCAGTGTGTAGTGTGTACAAGTTCGGAATTACACGACGTGATTTCTACATGTGAATTTTTGTGTGTGGTAACTATTCTTCTACTATTCCTAACTTAACCTAACTAATCGATGTTATTAATTTTTAGTGATCTCGCGTCTTTTACCATGAGGAGCTAACAACAAACTGCCGTAAGTGCAAACAATCGTGAATCATTTTTATTAACGACTACGAAAAAATATATTTTATTTTTGAATTTTCTCATCCTAAACAGAATTCTATTCATTCTTACTTTACTTTTAAACGTTGTACACAACAGTTCCTGCACTGGTTTCTTTAGTTTATTATATCAATTATTCAATCTAATTTTATTTAGTTATATTTGCAATGCGTTACGATGTTTCAATATTTCCCTCATAAATTACTATTTCTTTGTTGGGAACAAGTGTCAAAATATGCTATTATACCGCCCTGGTTTTTATTGAATAGTACAGTTAGTATTGTGTATAACGTTCACATGTTTCTTTTAGAATTCACCTTCCGATAACGACTTTCAATACAACATTTCCTCATGAGCTTCTACCCTTATGCAAACCACGAGATGCTTCTAACGCGGTTTTCCTTAACGGTTACAACACTATATATTTACACACAACTATTTACACTTTCACCCCTACGTTGCCATACAACAATCCTTGCCTGCCCTTCCCTATCGTAACTTAATCTAACCAACAACTTTATGCACATTATTCCTCTGATTCTGTTAAAATTACAAGTTATTCCTACTTTATTATCAAAGCTTAGATTATACTATACAAGTGTTTCTCGCTTACTTTAAAAATTTCGTTACTACACACAATACTACTGCTCTACCGGCTTCTTATGCATTTTAAAGCGAATAACTGAACATATATGCTGAACTTTTTTTTTTAAGGTTTTTCCCAAGCTAACCGAGGAGTACAATATATGGACTATACGACATTTGTTATGCGGACTGTCTGGTGCAATTTTTAACTTTTAATACTACGCGACTGTCTGCCCCGAGCGCAAGGGACCCATCGACGCCACTCCACACCCCAAAGGTAAGAAAATACAATTTATATAAATTCAAACATTTACATTTACAATTATGTACAACATTGTACGTCAACTGTGATGAATACATCTAATAACTGATTTTATTCTGTTCACAGATTCCACCCATTGTTCTAGCGATACAAAGCAACATCAATAACAGAAGCATTATTCATGTGTATTTGTCCTGTATCGCAACGCACAGTCTAAACCGTTATTCGTTCATTATACTATATATTTTTTTTTCTCTTTTCTAATTTGTATTTACTATCCTTCAGATCTATCGAGCGACATCAACGGACCCACTTGCCCCAGCCCAGCAGTAATAATACTATGACACATGAACTGGAAAAGACGGTAGTATGTCAACCCGAGTACGTGAAGCCACTATTTTCCTGCCATTTACAACTCTTTCCCGGAAGAGCAGACCGCATGAAAAGTGCACGAGTGAAGGGAACCGACATGACCCTAATGTTGGGAAAAGACATGCGTAATATCCCCTCCCCTCACTCGCTCATAATATACTACCTGGATGTGGTTGGGCTGCTGTTCAGCCTTTTCGGAAGGCTCGGACAA
>JAQQRT010000049.1:0-13050 GCA_028454225.1 Lasioglossum leucozonium | reverse complement strand
GTGTAAAAGGCGTCTGTTAGAGACGTAAGACGTAAAGACGTAAAAATGACGACAAAACGACGTCTTTAAGACGTCATGTGCTATCTGGGTAGTTCTGCTTCAAACAAAAAGGAAAATATATATGGTACTACAGTAAAGTCGTAATCTAGCTCCCATCACCAGTTCGTAGCAGGGAAAGAGATTGTGAAGGGAAACTATTTTTTGATAGTCATACATCGACTGCGCCGAAAGTACAAAGGGATATTGCGGAACGTAGAAAAGGGCAGCATGTAAACTCGGACCGCGCGGCCGAAAACTTACTCCATTCCGTCAATTAAACCACTAAATACAAGTTGAAATTGTATCGTGTTTAGTGTCATTTTAATCAGAAAAATGTCACAAATAAATTGGTGAAAGTCCCATAAAAACATAATGGATAATAAAGAAGTTTTGTTATTGGATTAGTGGTGGTAAACATGCCGCATAACCCGATACGGGGTCAGGTATGTCAGTGTGAAACCACCACTGATGTAATTATAAAAGTTCTTCATTTTTAATTTTTTTCTTATGGGACTTCCACCAACTTATTCGTGGAATTTTTCTGATTAAAATGACTCTAAACACGATATAATTTAGACTGTATTCAGTGGTTTAATTGACGGCATATAGCAAGTTTTGGACGTCGAAGAGGACAGTTTGAGCAGATGAGAGAAAATTCGAATGAAGCAATGTCGAGAGTTGGCAGCGCGCGTCTCGACAGCTCGACGCGTTCCCTTCAAGGGAAAACCCCGGGCACTTGGAGGTGCAATAAAACGAGGTAGCGAACTTGCTCGCAACAAGGTGTCTTTAGAGCTAGAATTTGTTTTTCGACCCACTGCTTCATAAGAGTTTTCGGACTACTGTTCCGAATTTGTTTCTTTGTGATACATGAACGTAACTCTAAGGATTCATGCAAATGTTGAAAATTGTTGATTTTACAGATTGTAATGGCTGAACTAACAAATCGATGAAAATCGGGAAAGACTATTGTTTTTATAAATAATGTAACAATTAACATGAAAATGTAATTTTGTAGTGCAAGAATATTCAAAATGATTTTCGTCGGAAAAATTTGTATATGTATGTATAAAAGTCGACCTAAGGCCCAACGACCGCTGAAATTCGCCGCGGTGATACAACAAGGGAAATTCCAGTTTCAATTGTATTGAGATTTCACAGTTTAAAGTCGGTTCCTCTTATACCGCCGCGGTGATTATCACCGCATCGCGCTGCTACCTACACCACCTTCTTCAACTACTAATAAAACAATAAATGACGTAAAACCATGTGGTATTGTTCAAAATACTATACACGTTTATACTAAATGCCTATATAGTGTTACAAAACAAGCCAGAATTCCTTCATCCGCACGCCAAGTGCAGACTATATTTTAATTATTATGCATAAGTATTATTAAATGGCAAAAAAAAAATCCTGAAACAGGTATCTCCTATTTTGGATTAAAGATCACGCACTCGAGTTTACATTAAAATGAACTAACAATAAATAAGAGAAACTGCAAAAAGAAATCAAATTTTTAATATATTGTTCAAACAAAAAAGTTTGTCAAAAAATTCTTGCGCGACCACATTTCCCATTAAAAAATACATATTTAAAAAAGGAAATCAATTTTTTTCGACTTCTAGTTTCCCGGATATCTCAAAAAATGTGGTTTTGACCCCTGAGTTCGAGGACTGTTTTCACCCCCTCAGACTAGATGGTTGCCGATAAAAAAAAATACGTGTGAAATATTTTTTGAAGAACTATATCTCACATAAGTTTCATCTGGTTTTATCAAAATCGGCGTGTATCAGTCAATGCGTGTATCAACTGAATATGTTCCTTTGTAAGTCGAAACCGGTTCTTGTAGGTGCTAAGTCGAAACATGTCGAAGCGGGTTCATGTAGGAGCTAAGTCGAAACTGGTTGAAACCGGGTCTGTTCCTGACTAAGAACTAGACTAGGGGGCAGCACTATAATGGGAACAGCCAAAACCGGGGCGTGAGCACTCTCCTATCCTCTCTGGTTACGTCCATAAAGCTTTAATTGCAAATATCTCGTAAGCTATTGAGCGTCTGCCCCTATAATGGGGTACATTCGTAATCAGAGAAACGAGATCTTTTTTTTTGTACAGAAGAGGTTGAAAATGCATTTATGCACACCCCAGAAGGGGGTAATGTCGGACTCAGGGACACAGATGGTCGGTGTCCCCACTACCGACTAAAACACTCCTCTCCCGGGACATCCAATGGGATGCCCCTCTACTCACCGGCGCTACCCGAGATGAAGGGTATTCGGGTACCCGCTATCCGCATTACCCCGAAACCCTATCTCGGGTCCAATATCCACTCCTGTGCTTTCCTGGGCCACACATGTTCCATAAATTATAATCAAACGACCATGGCAGTCTCTCTTTCTAATTGGCGTTCATAATCTTCCTTTTTCTTAATAATAGTATTGATAAAGCCATCTATTTTATCCCATGTGTTTTTATTGCGGGTAATAACTTCTTGGAAATTATTTATAGTTAGCACAGTGTCTAAATCTATATACAAGGTCTCTCTTTCAGCGGCCCATCGCGCACACTGCAGCAGTGTGTGCTCCGGATCATCCCTCGTATACTCGCACCACCAACATCCGTCGGTGTCCGCCTTACCAATAATGTGTCAATAGGAGCCAAAAACTCCGTGGCCGGTCAACATCTGAGTGAGACGATAATTTAAAATACCAAACTTCCTCTCACTCCAAGTCCTAGGATTCGGAATTAGGGATCTGGTCCACTCAGAATACTGATAATCCTGCCATACACGAAGCCACTCGGCCCACGACTCATCTTTAATTAATGCGACTTCTCTAATGCGATCTTCTTCTTTCTTAGATCTTGTGGAATCATCATCGTCTTCCAATATACGATAACGTCTTTTAATTTCATATAAACGTGGACTTTTCGCCAACGTTATTTCTAGCGGAGGGAAGGGAAATGAGATCTATAACTCTGGAAAGTCTTAACTAAATCTGTGACCCGAAGCCCTTGCAGTCTCCTCGTTAGGGGAACGTCCAACCGTGGGACTCCCATGTCCCATGTCCCACGATTCTGACGTCACTGTTGTCCACAACAGTTGGGAAGTCTGATTGTTACTAGCAAGCGAATTAAATAATTCTCCCAGTTATATCTATTCCAACTTTATTGCCCCAGTTATATCTATTCCAACATTAATAATAAAAATTTTAATGTAGAAATTTTATAAATTTAAAAATGGAAGATAACAGTAGACCTTCAATTAATCCTTGGGATACATTGTCTACAGTAACCAAATTTGACACAGGTAACATAACCTTAATCCCCGCGTAATTTTAAAGTGTACTGTATTTGATAGTTTTTCTATGTAAAAAACATTTCTAATTTTTCAGTTTATACGATATATCAATAAATACCACTGGTTATACCATTTAATATAATGGTTACTTAAATATGTTTGAAATAATTTGTTGCCTTAGTTGTAAGTTTTAGTTAAATAATTGTGCAAATAACTGTACAAACTCATAAAAATTTTTTATGTTTAAACAAGAATTTTAATAATTACTATTAATTATTTTATTCACACTTTCGTCAGGTAAAAATACAAATTCTACAGTATGTGTGAATAATGATAGAAGTCAGACTAACGGACAAGTTGTAAGCATAGTTGCACCTTCTATCAGTCTTTTAATTGAATCTCTTATACAACAACTTTGTACATTATTTGAAGATGATACTGTTCGCCGAAATAAATTATATTTTGGTAATATATATAATATATTTTTAGAAACAGTTATTTTTAAAGCTATAATGGCATTTGGACACTTCAATAAATATTTTGTTTACACTGATTGATTAAAAGTTAATATTCTAATATTTATTTTCAGCTATTTGCGATAGACTTCACGAAATGAAGTTAATCGATGATTCATATAATATGATGGAATTTGAATCATTGAGAGGACAATATCAACATGCATTATATCATTTGGTTAGAGTTGCACGTGCAGCAACTGGTAGTGAAAATATACTACATATTCCTAGGTATAACACATAAAATAATGTATATGTATATGTAGAAGTATAAGATCTCATTTTTATAAATATGTTTTATATATAGTTCAATGACAGAAGAATGGTCCCAATATCATAGAGAATTTCAAGAAATTGGTTTTATTGCTTCTGGTGGATTTGGTCATGTATTTAAAGCCTTACATCGATTAGATGACACTGAATATGCCATCAAAAAGATAATAGTACGATCTGGCCAAATTAAAAGTATTCTGCAACATCTTGAAGAAGTAAAAACCCTTGCCAAATTGAATCATACCAATATAGTTCCTTATAAAGGTGCATGGATAGAACGAACATTACCATCAATTTATACTAGTATTATACCAAGTTTACCACCTAGTCATTCTCAAAACAAAACGAGTCTCTCAAATGATAAGAAGAGCACAAAACAATCATGCACAAAACAAGATTCTAGTGTACAGAATCAATTGAACTGTAGTAGTAGTGACAACAGTCAGAATCCTACAGATAATGGTGAACAAGATAAGCTGTTACAATATAATAAACAAACAAATTGTAAAACTGGTATGTATACTCATACCAACTGTACAGAGAAAGAAACAATATATATGACGGTACAAAATTCTATAACTAATTATGAGGTTATTAACAAAAGATTTCATGAACTAAATACTTCAATTAATACTATAGGGCAACGAATAATCAAAGAAAATATTACTGAAGGAAGTGTTGAAAGAACTACTTCAAATAGTATTTCTTTTCGAAATGATAGCAAGAATTTAGATGATAAAACAGAAAATAACATAAACTGTACAGATAGTAGTGATTCGTGTGAAGAATCCAATAGCAACAATAAACTTTATCCATACCTTCGTGAAAGGGTTTGTATTCTATAAACTTTTTTGTGATCTTCTAAGTAGAAGAAAATACAATTTTAATAATTTCATCTGTATTTTTTAATTGATAGAATGAGCAGTGTCTAACATTATATATTCAAATGGCCCTTTGTGAAAAGACACTTTCACAATGGCTAAATGAAAGGAGTGAGCGTACTTCACAAACCATGATCATTGGAGTGTTGACTCAAATTCTTTGTGGTTTGAATTACATACATTCCCGTGGAATTGTACATCATGATATAAAGGTTGTAATACATAAATAATACAATAATACATAAATAAATAAATAGTAAATTAATACAACATTTTTTGTTTCAGCCAAGTAATATATTTGTTTCAATGTCTGGTCATATGCATATACAATTAGGCGATTTTGGATTAGCTTGTCCATTGCAAAGAGAAAATCATCGTTCTATTTTGGGTACGCAAATGTATGCTGCGCCAGAGCAATTGGAGGGAAAATGTGATCCCAAAGTATTACTACTTTACACACACGTCTTGAATATTATATGTATAACATTGAATATTATGTTCTAAAAATATTTTTAACTGCACTGATTTCTTTCAGAGTGATATATACAGTTTAGGAATAGTACTTCTAGAATTGTTAATACATACAAAAACTCGTATGGAACTAGTAGAAATAATTACTAGTGTAAAAAGAGGTCACATACCAACAATGCTAACAGCTACTTATCCTAAATGGGTATACTCTTAAAACAATATTTAATAATTTTTAAGAAAAGGATATTCTAATGAAATTGAATTCTTTGACAGGCACATGTAGTAAGTCAATTAGTACAAGTGGACCCTACAAAACGACCATCGACGAGTCAGTTGTTACAAGATTTAAACGAGGACAAGGATATGACAATAGCTCAGTTAAAAAGTGATATTGAGACGAAAGATACTACAATACAGATGTTACAAGACAGAATATCAGTGTTAGAAGCACTAATTACAAAACACAATATAGTGGTAGATGATACGTAAGGTATTAAATTAATTGGATTTAAAGGAAATTAATAATATCTGAGATAAATATGGCATTATTGTAAAGAGTTTACAATATATGTACATGCTTATTTTGCGAATTCGTCAAAAAATTTTTACTACTATGGAATAAAATTTTTATTTTATATAATAGAATCGTATATTTTTACAAATAAAACTATAACTTTAAATGTTTTTATCATTATGAATCTTTAATATAACTTTTATAAATATCACTATAAAGTGCATAGATACTTATAAGAGTTTCAAACCTAAGAATAGAATTCGTGAAAATAAGAATGAGAGGAAGTTATAGACTGACTATTACATGTATAATACTTTAAATTTTACGTAGCTTCTTCATAGAACTGTATAAATGACATAATGTATTTTCTGTGTGATATTTCGTCAACATTAATATGATGACTGAAAATATAAAACTATGAAATATTATATAGTGATATATGTGTAATATTGAAAAATCTAGTTTTTATTGTATAAAAGTTTTGTATTATTATTCTGTACACATTTTTTCACAGTTATTATTTATAAACTTTGTTATTTAATCAATCTGTATCTGCGTTATTTTCCTTGATTATAGTATCTAATAACTCTTTAAGTTGCATTCCAGCATTTATTCTTGTAAATAGCTTCTTAGGAATAACACATTCCTTTATTACATCGTGTATATTAGGATAGGCTTCCTGTATATTTGCAGGTACATTATGCAAAAACTCACCAGATAAATTATCATTTATATCAAATTCTAATAACATCTGTAAAAATATATTATATCGAACATTATAATTTCTTCATGAGCAATAATTGTTGATTAAAGTGTTACTGAACATTTTTAAAATAATTATTCTATCAGATTTTTATAACAATTACAGACCTTGCATATTGCATAATAATTGTGATCACTGATTCTGTGACTACATATATCAGCAGACGAATATATTAGACATTTTGAACATGAAAAGTTTCCATTATTTTCTTGCAATTGATTCCACGTATCTAGTTCCTCTAAACAAAGGAAGAAAAATTATTTTTTTATTACCATAATTGCAGATTGCTTTTAAGTGAAAAAAGTTATCACCTTCTGGCACAAAATTTTTATCAACAACTATTACATTTTCTAAATCTATAAACTTTGCATTATTATTTGAATCAACTGCTATATTATCAGCTGATACATCAGTCAAGTAAAAAGCAAAGTCATTGTTTTGAAATGTAAATATGTAAGCAGAATTTAAAAGACTGGAAGTTAATTTAGCTCTTATTAACCATGGCTTATAATAATAATTTATCAATGGCAGTCCAACATATTCTTCCAGTATAATGCGTCCACATGCACCTAAGTACCTTGGTACTGGCCAATTTTCTTCTGTGGATAATATCTACAAACAGAAACTAACTGTATCAAAGTCTGCTCCAAAACCTTATATGTATAACGTTTCTAACGTAAGAAATGTTTCATTTTCTTAACATCTTAAATTAATATAATACCTGAAGAAGCAAAGGTTCTGGATTAAGAACTATTGACGTCCAAATATTAACGTCAAGAGTTTGTTTATCAACATATTCATTATTAAGATATATTTGTTGTAAAAGATTGCTCAAACGTTGTTCAGTGGGACAAAGTCTTAAACGACTCAAATAATCTTTTGTAAAATCTAAAGTAACTTCTTGCTTAATAAGTTCATAGAAATCTATATTGTCAATCGCATTTGTAGCATCTTTTAAATTGTTTGTGCAAATACGAAAGAAATTTTTATTTTCGCAGAGCATTTGATCGAATTTATTCAACTCAAATGAATGTGCCAATTTTTTTAGTACAATATTCTTGTCATTTAGATGACCAAAAAAAACGTTTTTCACTCCAAATAAATAAGAAAACATCGAAGATAAATCATATGGTGTAACATCCACTTTATGAATATAATCACAAGCAGAAATACCAAAACATGCTGGACATTTATGTAATTCTGTTAAATGATTCACATCTGGTCGAAATGAAATAATTTTCGACCATTTTATACCAATAATAACTACAATGAAGAAAAATAACTCCCATTTTTTAAATTTCAAAATATTATATAGATATGATAGAATCATTGCTACATTTACTCAGAGTATCCTCTCTGGTGATAGCCAGTGCTGAGATCTTGCGCATAATTCTCGCGCATGCGCATCCAAAACAATAACGTATCTATGTTACGATGACAACGCAGTGGGGGCCTGTAGCATACACACAATTATTATGTAATTATTATCATATATATGTATATTAAATTTTAATATTTCGTATGTATACAGGGTGGGGCACTATAAACACTGAATAACTCGCTTGCTTTTGAAGATAGAAGAAAATGCATCAGACCAAACTTACTTGATATCGAAGCGCTCGTAATCTGATGTCATTAATTTTTTTATAGGTGGAGACGTCAAGAAGATATGAAGGTCAACTATGCTTTTTTAAATGTAACGGTATGGGTTTTTATTTATATACTGATAGTGTGTTTCAAGACGAATACAATGACCTATTATGAAGGTCATTTACGGTCACGCAAGATCAACTGCAATAGAAAACAAAGTGTTTGAAAGCACTCTTCAAATACTTCTGTGCCTTCTCTGGTGGTTGGCATACCGCTCTTGTAAGTATTGATAAAGGTCACAGTACATAAATAATGTACTGTATGAAATGTTATTAGTAGTTTGACTACCGACTAGAGTACGGCTTCGTAATATTCAATCTGAATATTCAATTTTCAAGAATGCGTTACACAATAGCAGAGAAAGTGGATATGGTTATCATTTATGGTGAATGTCATAGAATTATGAGGAAAGCGGTACGCGTGTATATGTAGTGAAAGATCTGCCGAGGCAACTTGCTACGAGGCAACTTGAACACGAGAGTGGCATCGGTCGATGAAATACTTTGCGAATACTTAAAGTTAACAAATTTCACCCATTCCACACTTCGCTACATCAACAATTAAGTGAAAATGATTTTAAAAAACGTTTACACTTTTGCGAACAAGGCCTACGGAAACTACAAGACGATCAAATGTTCTTAAATAAAATTTTGTTTACGAATGAAGCCACATTTACAAACCATGGACAAGTTAACCGTCACAACATGTATTACTGGTTAGTAGATATTCCTGGATGGCTACGATAAGTGGACAAGCAGAGACCTTGGTCTGTCAACGTCTGGTGCGGCCTTCTTCATAATCAAATAATTGGTCCATCTTTCATTGATGGCACGTTAAATAGTCATAAATACGAGAGAATCTTAAAAGACGTTTTGCCAGAATTGTTAGAGGACATTTGACTGGACATGCTCATTCAGCACGAAATGTTACAGAATTACTGAATAGGACATTTTAAGCAAAGAGGATTAGATAAAGGCGAAGGTGCTGTAGCCCACTTTTACAACGCCACCCATTATGTCAGGAACTGAACTATACATTTCAGTTCTATAAGTTCTATTTCCCTTGTTATATTTTTCTTGTACACACCGACTGTACACACCAACATCCATAGTGATCCATGTACGCCATTTGTGATCAAATCGCTGTGAGTGCTTCATCGTATCATATTTTTCCAAGTATTTTTCGTTTTGTATCTTTGTATATAAATATGTATAAGTTTTTGTAAATATGTATGTATACATGTACAGGGTGAGTCACCAAACGTTAGCACCTCAAATATCTTTGTTGTTTCTAAAGATACGTAAAATATGATAACGTTTACGATACGTTTTATCTGTCCTTGACCTTGAATGACCTTGGACTAATTATAGTCACTGAATTCCTAATGAAAGGGACTATCATTGTAGGTGTTTAAAAAAGGGTGGTTCCATTTAAAAAAGTCAAGGTGACCTTGATATCTCCAAAAAAATGACATAAAAACAAAATTTTTTTTGCATCGTGTCAGCCCCATTGTACCATTTAACTTTGTCCTTACCATATTTTACGTATCTTTAGAAACAACAAAGATATATGTATATGTATAATTCTTTTAAAAATAAATATAAATGTACTTTTCAATTGTATTTTGTATTCTTCATTCCTAACGGTATAACATGTATATGAATTAAAATTTAGTCTTATAGAGTAGCGAACCGTAAAATGAGGGATTGAGGACTGGACTGTTTTCGGGTTGCGGGGCAAGGGGATAACTGAATAATTCAGTTCCTGACACGTTAGGAGCACTGCAAAACGAGCCACAGATTTAACATAGGGCTCTTATGGAACCTTCGCCTCTATCTAATCCTCTTTGATTTGAAGATCGTTGTGTTGGTCGATCAGGAAGTAATAAGTGGCCAGCACGTTCCTAGACCTAACACCTGTAACGGGCAAATCCCACCCGAGGTCAACCAACACCTTGGACGAACCCCATCTGCAAAACAGCCGCCGAAAAAGCAGTAAAACCATTTCCCGAGGCAATACCATAAACCCGAACCGTTATAAAAACCCCGGCAGACCTTCAACCCTCGATTAGCGCAGTAATATTTATGTTTAACAGATGTTACTTGTAAACTGCAGTTGCCCGAAAAGTCACCACCACCACCGCCCTCACCTCAGCCAATCACAACTTTCTTAAACCCCACCATCCATCCTGACAAACCCAAAAAGAAACCCCGTACAGTAAAAAATAAAGCAGATTTCTCGTGACCAGCAAACGATCTACAACTTTTTTTCTACCGTCCATCCGACCGTGTAATCTACGGACCTCGATCGCAAAGAGTGCGAGTAGCGAAAACCGCGAAGTTCGATCTAAGTGTATTTTCCCCGTAACACACCACTACATAGATCTTTATTTGTGGGAAAAATTGAAGGACCAAGTGTACCGCGAAAAACCAACAACCATAGTTGATATGCAAGAACGTATAAAAAGAGCTCTTGCACTGTAATAGATACAACTGAAATTTGTCAGGCAGTATCATCGGTATTGCAACGTTTTAGATTATGTCTCCGTGTTCAAGGCCGTCATTTTGAACACATGAAGTAGCAGTGAATACGTAAATAACATGTTACATGTAAATCGTCATAGTGTTCGAAGAGTAATTTCTGACACTTTATTTTCTATTTTCAATTGACCTTGCGTGATCTTGAATGACCTGCATAATAGGTTATTGTATTCGTCTTGAAACACACCATCAGAATGTAAATAAAAAACAATACTGTTCCATTTAAAAAAAACAGGGTTGACCTTCATATCTCCTTGACGTCTCCACCTATAAAAAAATTAATGACATCAGATTACGAGCGCCTCGATATCAAGTAAGTTTGGTCTGATGCATTTTCTTCTATCTTCAATACACATGTTATACATTCATTTTTCAGAATCAAATCATGCCAGTTTTTTTTAAATTTTACAGGGTGACCAAGGTACTCTTTTTTATCGAGAATTTTACTTTACTGGTGCCAAAATCGCCGCGCATGCGCCAGAATCATGCACAGTAACAGTTCATCCAATCCATTACTGAGATATTGCACAGGATTTCCCGCGCATGCGCGGCTATTCTGGCGTCAATGAAGTACAATTCTTGATAAAAAAGGGTATCTTGGTCACCTTGTAAAATTTTTAAAAATTGGCATAATTTTATTCTGAAAAGTAAACGGATAACATGTGTATTTATGTATATTTTGTAACTCGTAGGACACTCGTCTCGTCTCGTGTTTCTCGTTCTGTAGCCTCTTTGTGCGAAACAGATTTTTCCGGTACTTTAGTACTTTCCCGCCAATTGCCACAGGCCCCCTGTTGTGGACGTTCCTGTTTTAGACGCGCATTTGCGAGAAATCCTGTGCAATATCTCAGCACTGATCCCATCTCATCCTAATCGTATTATATCCTCTATGGTTCTATCTACTAGGTTGATACCACTTGATACACTCATCTCAATAGCGGTGACAGAGAGGATACGAGAATGCTCACGCCCCGGTTTTGGCCGTTCCCATTATAGTGCAGCCCCCCTACAACTATTTTAGTTTGGAACAGAACCTACCTCATTTTCTTTTTACAGAGCTTCTACCTTACCCTACCTTATCAAAACGCTGTTTTCTATAAATAAAATATGCAACTCATATATAGATCTAATATATCAAACTTTAATTGATATGAATTAAATATAATATTAATTAGAATGACGGAGGTATTTCAATTTTTTCCGATCATTTAGTTGCAAACTCTAGCTGTAAACAATAAAAAACCCGACAGAATTCGAAGAAATACAGATACACCTTGGACATCAATTTAATAATGAGGCATTAATAATTAAGACTTTTCGGACGAGTATTTCGGATTTTGTTCAAATATGAACGTATCTCAAAGGATTTTTCGAAAACTTAAAAATTGTTGGTTTTCCAAACGTGTAAATTATGGTGTAAGCATTTTTTTCATTAAATTATAATGGCGGAACTAACAAATCGATAAAAACGAGTTTTAAAAAAAAATTCTTATTCTATTTTTCTCTATTATATAGAAAATTATATTTATATAGAGGTAGCAGCGTGACGCGTCATCGCTATTGTCAGAGCTACTATATGTATACAACGAGGGTAATTTCAGTTTCAAAAAGGCTTGAGGTTTTCTTCGACCGAAAACCCAACCACCGCTGAAATTCACAGGCGAACTGGCAATAAAAGTCGGTACACTTACAGTGCCGCACCGCGGTGGTTATCATGTTACCTTTGCTATCTCTTTTAGCTATCAATAAAATAATAAGCGATGTAAAACCCTGTGGTATTGTTCAAAATAGTATAAACGTTTATACTAATTAGTTTAAGGAATATTATACGTTAGGAAAAGTGTCCGTAAAGCCCGTAACTATATATATCCCTTAGACAGGATGATCGGAGCAGGTGTTCAAGTAATACATGTGTGGCACCTCAGCGTCAAGATGTTTCTTCCGCTCTCCGCCGTGGCGCTACTGGCATTTCAAGGAGAAAACAAATTTTACATCCGCGGCAACTCTTTCCTGTTTGTTTTCCTTAACAGCGGTCTTTTTGATTTCTATTTTTTTTTATTACTACTATCTTTTATTTTATTGATTTTATGTTGCTATGTATCAATGTTC
>JAQQRT010000048.1:0-13138 GCA_028454225.1 Lasioglossum leucozonium | reverse complement strand
GGAAGTGACCCTCTGGGTGCGTTTCACGTGTTGTTGGCAAAATAGGTGGTTCGGAACCCACCTTAATAAAAAGTAGGTCCCGCTGAAATTGGAAATTAGGCGATAGTTGAGGATTGGTAAAGGGAGAGGTGGTGGAATGGATTTGAAACCCTGAGGGGACCAAATATCATTACATACATACATATATAAAATAATTGGTACTTTATTGAAAGTACCAATTCTTCTAGTTGTATTCTTACACTACTTTAAAAAGTAGAGAAATTAACGTTCGACATAAATATGTTATATTTAATCAGAACATAATATTTTTAACTAGATGCAGTGAATATTACACAATATAAAGGCGAAGAAAAGAAACTAGAGGTAATGAGTTTAAATAGTTTTTAATATACATATATACAAGGCAACAAATACATTTAATACAATAAATACAACTAAAGACATTTTACAAACTTTAAATATTAATCTAAACTTTTTGCGCCTGGATAACGCTTTCTGTAGTCTGATACAGTTTGATTTATAAATTTTTTTTTTCATTTCGCGATAGTACATCGTTAAATTCTCACATTAAAAAAATATCGTTAAAATCATATGAATAAACTATATAATAAGAAATTGAACAAATAAAATATGATGCATGTAAGAAAAAAATTCGTCATTGGCGGGATTCAAACTCTAGTAAATTCGTTCCGTAGTCCGACGCCTGAACCGTTTTGCCAACTGGCGATGTTGTAAGCGCTACTAACATTTTGATATATAACTTACAGAAGACAATTTTTTCACTCTGTCAAATCGCATTTCTTAGATAAAAAAATTGCGTATTACAATGTAATAACGTAAAAAATTGCTGAATGTACACCCACGGTAAAACCTACAAGTATAACTTTTCTCTTAACAGCAGAAACGTCGAAGCAATTCCGCTTTTATTGTTTTTGACAATGATCTCCTACAACAAAAAATCTGAAAAAATCGAGGACACTGCCTTTTATAGTAGTTTATGAGGGAGCTACACAGTCGAATAGCATGTTTTTATACTTTCGAGAAATCTGCATTTTTTCGACGTTTTGGGGGTTTTTCATTTTTCACGACCTCATTTTGCAACAAAAAAATCTGAAAAAATTCTATAAAATGCGCCTTAGGATCCGAAATATGCCACATTTTTTTCAGAATTTTAGAAAGGATCAGAAAGTGGAAAGTGAGCGGAAAAGCGCAAAATCTAATTTACCCTATAACTAACCTCACAGACAAGCTAGAAGGCTGAAATTTTACTCAGAGGGGTTTTTCTTGGTCAGCTTTCGAATGGTTCAATAACCATTGAAAAACCTCTAAGGGCAATTTTGACCATCTTAATCGGCTAGGCCCTTTGACTCCTCGTTCTGCCGAATCATTAAATTATTTACTATATTTAAGCCTACATTATAACTGGGATCACTTTGCCATTGTGAGAGGTCCTTACTAATAAAATCTAGAGAAATGGAAAACCTTTTAAAAAAATTAAAAGTTTTTTAGATATAAAGGCTGCAATTTTGCTGCCAAAGTACTCGTTTACATTACTTGAATTAACTACTAATCTTTTTACATTATTATCATTAACGGTATCTAAAGCTACAACCATTTTTTTTTATATGATGCAGAATATTTAGGTGAAGAAAGGCTAGCGCTACAGTTTCGAGTATTGAATACCACAAATGATTAGAAAATTTCCGTAGTGCTACGCGACTTACTTGACCATTGAAAGCACTATACGCGTATAGACTTTTTAAAAACTCATGGTCTTGGCTTGGAGCTTCTGCAGCAATTGGAGCTTGGATCCATGCTTTTAAATCCAATTTATTGACAAAAATGCAATATATCGACAAAATGCAAATCTGACGTATTTCTTTTCTTTATCCTTTGACAATGTAAATTGATCTTTAAATACAAATATTTTTCAAGAATATATAGCTTTCGTCATCTATTGAGCATGATGAAATGCTCCTGGTGCTCGAAAAGAAAACTGTGGAACGGTTCCATTAAGAAAAATTATTACTAATTCAAGAAACTCTAGATAAACTCCTCGCGTGGTTGTTTCACTTTCAAATTGTAGGTTGCAAACTGTATTATTTCGGATGCGTTGTCGAGTGATCCTTTATCTAAAATTAAGTTTATTTATATAAGACTAGTATTAAAATCGCTTAAATACAGGAATGTTAGGTCCAGTAAATTTAAACATTGCTTCTTCAAAAACACCCCGCAAAACTATTTCATAGTTCGACAGTGACGAATAGATGATCGATTTATTACCAAATCATTTACATTATGGTTTAGAGCTCGGTTGTGATCGGTTTTTTACATCGTTAACCCGAAACACGAGATTTGGGGTAGGCGAATTAGAGGTATTACTTCAATTGGAACGCGTCGTTCTCATCGGTATTACGCTTCGCGAAAACGAACTTGTTCGTGGGAAGGTGACGGACAGAAATTAGACAGGCTAATTAATGTGAAATAATCTGTCACGTCGACCAACGTTTTCGCCGTCGCCCGGAGGACGAAACCGCTAGCGACACCGGGTATTTACGGGCCAAGAGACCGGGCCGCATTCGGCCGCACGAAACGCGGTCCACCCGGGACAAAAGGTGTTCACAGGAACGTCACTTTTCGAAGTCTTTAGCCTGGATATTCGGGCGCCAGGCACGGACTGTGCCACGCTAAGCTGTTACAGCGGCAAGCACTTCGAGAAGCGTTGGGACGAACCTGCGACACCCGAGATAACTAGATTTTCCGCGAACGGCCACAGGGGACTACGCGGGGCGAACACGAGGCGTTCCCCGCGGCAGGAAGGTTTCTCACGCAATGAAAACTCTGTATTTCAGCTAACAAATCTTTATTTCCTTGAGCGATGACATTCGCTCGGCCGGCAGCGACCGGCCGCGTTTTGAGGTTAGCCGGCACGTGACAGGTGGTCGGTACACGCGCGAGTTGCCCTTGGCGGGCCCTTCAAGACGCGTCGAATCCGGCAGCAACGCGATGTAGGCGTCGGCGTACGCGATGCCCGCGTTCTACGCCCGAATTCCGATGTTACATGCGTGACAATTCTCTTCTCGTCGGCAGAACAGGTCGCGAAAATACGACGAGCACGCAGCGGCGTCGCACCGTGGATCGAGATGAGATTCGAGCGAGAACTACAACGACGCGCGAATCCTCGAAACAATAAATAGGGCACTGCCCCCGCAAAAATAATAATTAGGGCACGGCCCCCGCAAAACCATATTCCCCTCGCGTTCGTTGCCCGACGGCTTCGCACCGTTCGCGAAGCTTCGATCCCGCGAATACCGGCAGCCGCGGCACCACGTCGGTGTCTCCGCGATGCGATCGCGGGTACGACACGCTTTCCGAGCCAACGCGAGAAAGGACACTTTATCGGGAAGAAATCTGACAGAAGCTTACCCAGGGCAACGATCGGCCAGCAGTTATCGAACGGCTCTCTCGTCCCTCTTTTTTCCGGCAGCGTGGTCACCAACGTTCACTTATTCGACAGTTACTTTCAACGATAAGCGGAGCGTCCCTCCCTTTCCGCGCTCGTACCCCGCGGAAGATTCGACCTATCGCTTTTAGATTTTCGGTCGGGGCCTAGCCCCGCGCGACGGTCCCTGGCGCTCGGCGATTCCTCGGCTCCCCGGCAGCGATGTTCGTTAATTGGCCGCTTCCTTTTTCGGTGATTGACGCGGGCCTATCCGGGAACTGATCAGGTTTTCCTCCGGACGAGACGACGGCGAGACAGCTGAGGTTCCTGTTTCGGGACCGCGTCCTCGTCGGCGTCTCCAGGTTGTCCTTCCTGAGCGCAAATTGGCGCGACGCTCAAAAGTATCAGAGCTCGCCCACCAGTCTCACTCGTGCCCAGGGCGAATGCTCGCTACTACCCATCTCGCATTTATTCTGCCAGAGGGTGACCCGGTCTTTCGATAATCGGTTGCGGAGGACGTTGGCAAATCTGCCACGTCACAAATCTTAATTCATACAAAGTACACTTGTACTTGAATGCATGTAAGGAATTATGATATTTTTGGTAACTTGAATTTTCAGTGTACTCTTCGCATTTAGCGCCCAGTTACTACAATTTCAAAACTTCGCGCTCGATGTGCCACGTCTTCCTGAGGTCCGATTGATCTAAAACTTTGGATACATTATATTTTTATAAAATGAAACAAGACGGGGGGCGTGCCCAAAATTTTATAGTCGAAAAATAAGGTCTACCCTAATGTAAAGAAGTGGATAAGGATCCATGGAGCAGGCTGTACAAGATCGTGACGGCCAAGTTAAAAATCTTTGCCTTGGTAGCTACCCTCTTTCCTAAGCAACTGGAACCAATGGACTACGCAATTCAACCCCCAAGACACGAAGAGGTGCCACACATCAGTATGGAAGAATTCCGGGCAGCCTGTCGCAGGATTCGGGATAGCAAGGCGCTAGGGCCAGACGGGGTGCCTTGCGCTTAAGGCAACAATTGATACCCGACCGGATCTGTCCCTGAATGTGTATAATGGGTGCCTGTGCGAGGATTGTTTCACTCGTTGCTGGAAGCGACAGGTGCTGCTGCCGAAGGGTAGGAAGCCACCTGCCGACCATCATTTTTACCGCCCGAACTGTCTATTGGACATGGCAGGAAAAATCTTAGAGCGCATCGTTCGTAGCAGCCTCGAGACCTTTATCGAGGAGGGCCACAGTCTCTCAGAGAACTAGTTCGGTTTCCGGAAGGCACGTTCCACCGTCGACGCCATCTCAAAGGTCTGGGAATCGCGAGAGAGCCTATAGCGGAGAAACGCTGGAGAAGAGGTACGAAGAAGTACTGTGTCGTCGTGACTCTGGACATTAAGAACGGCTTCAACTCGGCAAGATAGAGTTGCATTCTTAACATTCTCCATCTTCTGGGAGAACCAGCGGACATCAGCTAAATAGTCCGAGACTACTTCAGGGATCGGACTCTGATGAAGAATACGGACCTACAGCGTGGCGGGTGGTGTTACGCAGGGCTCAGTCATCGGCGCATTATTGTAGATCAGGTACGATGCCGTCCTTAGACTGCGGCTGCCAGTTGGTGTGGAGAGTATAGGATTTGTCAACGACATTGCAGTGGTGATCACAGAAAAACTTATGGAAGATGGTCAGTCCAGGGCGTATCTGAAGTATCTCGGAGTCTGGATCGACACCCGTTTGCGTTTCGATGAGCATCTGCTGATGAAAATTTGATTTCGGCCTTGTCGGGCAGAGGCGACGCCGGTTGTTGTCCAGTGTGGCGAGCTCGACATTGCATTACGCGGCCCCGGTCTGTATGTGGACTGCGAACGGGAAGACTGGCTTGGTGTTACCAGCCCCTGACTCTCGATAATACGGTCCCCTTAATGTTAACAACGAGAGAGTACTGAGATGCGATAGTCAACTTCGCAGTTCGCGTTTTGAAGCGGCTGAGATTGCAGGAGCGCGAGTGGCGAAGGCCTACCGATTTTAACGAGGAGAGGGGTTAACTGATCCTCACAATCTACCTAGCGAAGTAATGGCTGACGGCGGTTCCGCGGAGATGAAAGTAGGGTTTTAGTGGGTAAGGACATAGGCCGACTTCCACATAAGGCAGATCCGAACATGATAGTCAGGATATATACATACGTAAAAGCATTTTCCCTTTCTTAAAAAAAAAACACATACAAAGTAGCATACACGCACATACCACTTTCTGTTAATCGGTTAGCTTCACAACTTCCCGGATTCAGCGATTATCGCTCTCGTGTCTATGACCGGATTATCGTGTCCGGAGTGAACGGATTGTTAGTCGACAAAATAAAAGGATTCTATTAGTGAACGTGATAAGTGAGACTTGATTAAATTCCCAGACGCCATTGTACAGTAAACGCTCTTTCGTTGTCCAAAATTTAGGCTACGCTCGTTGTCCAGTGCCTACCCACTCCACCGCCTGTCAATGCCGAGTCGCTCCGCAGGGCGGCGACGATTGATGTCGGCTCGGATATATCGGTGTGAACACCACTACATTGACTCGAGGAATCGATTCTACAAATCTCTTAATTTTCATTATTTGTTTATGGGACTCTCACTACCATATTTCTTGCATTTTTTTTATTAGAATGACACCAAACACGATATAATTTGAACTGTATTAAGTGGTTTTATCAACGATGAAAGTTTCGAAGGCAAAGACGAACAGCGTATTGGAAAGAAAGAGACGCGAACAGTCGACGTCGCCGGCACAGTTCACATGTAGAGTAAATATGGGACAAGTTATATCGTGTTTGGTCTTGTTTCAATCAGAAAAATGCCAGAAACAAGCCAGTGAAAGTCCCATCAAAAAATTATGAAAAATAAAGCATTTTTAATTGGCATTACATTGTGAGAACATGCGGCCCTTTAAACTGTGCCGGCGACGGCGGCACGCTTCGGTCATACGATCCGTATTTCATTCTGTCCTTTTCTAAGTTCGGCTCTCTATTGAAGTTTCGCTCGGCGCGGTCGGCGCGGTAGATAAGACGCAATCAAAAAGCATGTCCCTCCTCGCTTGTTGTCCACTCAGCCCCCCGGCCTTTGGAAAGCATGTATAATTATACATATGTATATGCATGTATTAAAAAATCTACAAATAACAAATTTGAAAACATTTAGCAATTCTATATTTGTATAAACAATTATAAAAATTAAAAAGATTTTTTAACAAGTCAACGAATATTTAGACGATCGATTAGTAAGATTATTTAAGCAAGAAAGAAATCGCTCAAACGCTTTCGATGTCAGCATCGACGGATTTTGTATTAATATAATGCGGCAATATTGAACTTTTAAAGATGACAACACTGTAAAATCGAGCGTCATCAGACATACACCTTTTGTGTTGCAACATTATGTAGTTCACTAGCTGACCGTTTCATTTCGATAGAGTCCGCTATCGTGCCGGAGCATTTTCTGCAGAGTCGGTAATTCAGAGCCGTAGACAGAAAAATGCATTGCATGCAATGGCTGTACTAAGTTTAGGTTTGTATGTACTAAACGGTCAAAAACGGTGGAAACCGCTGAACTTTGAAGTCTTCCACCCCACATGCTCTCGTAACCTCTCCGCCAGCACAGCTGCGTATACTTTCTATGTTGTTTGGGTTAGTGTTACTTCCGATAATCACCTTTCCACTCTCTTTTCCCTTTTGTTTACTTTCCCTCCCTTCAGGCCCCATCAGGCAGGTGCTAACACTCGAATTCTTGAACTAAACGTTCGCTCGCTGATCCATTCCCACGAAAATCATTCTTTCCCATTCACACAGTTCGCTTTCACTCTAAACTAAACATTCGCTTTCAGATTCAGCTAACACTTACCCCCGTGACACTCGACACCAAAAACTCTAGTCCTAACGCTGGACCCAATCATCTAAACAGTCACCCGACGCTATCGCACTGCACACAACCAGTCCCATTCATTCGAATATACTTATTCTTAAAACTAAACATTTGGCGGGGACGAGGCGCCAGCTTGTCGCCGCCACAAACTCTTTAAAACATTTATCCCATACCTTCATTTTTATTCTCTCATCTACTTTCGTTCCCCTTCTCCTTTCCTTGCGCATCAGCTTCCAAATCTGCCTTTCGGTTCTGATCCCTTCCACCTCTCTTTCTCATTTATCCCTCTCTTTTTTCTTTTTCTCTTGACACAACACACCTTCTCCTCCCTTTCTCCATCTCCTCATTTCCTCCCTCACCTTCATTTTTTCCCTACATCTACAATTCTCCATCTTTTCCTTTCTCCCCAGATCCTCTAACACCTCTTTGATTCTCTCTTTGAGCTCTCCTTCATCCTCTTCTACACCCTCCTTTCCTTCCCCTCTTTCCAAATCTTTCTTTAAACTTCTTCACCCCTTCCTGCATACATCTCACAACCTTCCTCCTCCCTCCACCGCCCTTTCCTCTCATTTCTTCACACCGTCAGAGGGAGATGATCTGAATCGATCCTCTGACCTACTTTCATTTTTTCTACTACTTCCCTTGTATTTCCGTTACTCAACCCATAATCAGTCACTAGAATCCCCCCTCCTCCGATATATGTCCATTCCTCTACCTCATCCCCCTTCACATCCTCATTCAATAACCCCTACCCCCTTTCTGCCAAATAGTCATAAGGTCTCCTTCTTTCCCCATTCACCTTTGAATCCTTAGATTCCCTGTTCCCTGTTCCCCATCCTCGCATTAAAATCCCCCTGTACTACCCTTACACATTTTTCTCTCGCCTCTATGCAATCGTTCAGCTTCTCTAACTTCCTCTGCAGGTCCCCATTTATACCCCTATTACCTTCCACCATTCTCCCCCTATCCTCAAGTATATCATCATCACACGCTCCCTGTTCCCTTATTCTCCTTTTTCTTTCTCTATCTCCTTCCTCACTCCCCTTAACGTACCCCCTACTTCTCTTCCCTTATTCTCTACTCTCCTAATCCATTGTTTCCCATACACATCTCTTCGACAACCTATCCCTAATTTTGCTCCATCACCTCTCCTTCAGTCACGTCTTTACCAGTACTATTACGTCCCACTCCTCTAATCCTTTCCAGAACTCAATGTCCTTATTCCCCTTATGTCCAAACCAACTCTCGTCTATTTCGTTTCACTGCTTCATCCTTCCATTCACCCACATTTTCATATTCCCCACTTACACGTTCTTTCCCTTCTGCCTCTCCTTCTCCACTTCCCTTCCAATCTTCCACCTTGCTATCCTCTCCTTCTCCGTTGAATCGTCGTCTAGCCTCTCCTTTCTTCCCCTTAACTTACTCCTTCCCTCCATCACTTTTCTTTTGTATTCCCTACTCTGCAGCCTCACCAGCACCATATCCCTTTCATCCCATCTTAGCCTTCTTATCTTTTTGATCTCCTTTTTTCCTTCATCTTTCAATCACATAGTCTACCACACCCTGCTCACCTCCTCCTTTAACTCCTTTACCTCTGTCTGAATCCCTCTCATTACACCACATTGTTTCTTCTCTTTTCTCTTTTTTCCTATCCTGTCTTACTTATATCTTCCTTATTTACTTCCTATTTTTCTCCATTTCTTCTTCTCGCGTCTTACCTTCCCCACCTTTACAAATCCTATCCCTTTCCCCACTCTATCCCCAGTCTCCCTATGACGCCTTCGACTTCATCTGTCTTTCCTTCCAACCTTTCTACTCTCTTTTCTATTCTTTCCCTCCTTGCGTTTTCCTCCCACTTCTTCCTCTCATTTCTCCACTCTTTCTCTACTCTTCTCCTATCTTCCCTTTCTTTCCTCATCTCTCATCTCCCTTACCTCCTTCATCTTTCCCTCTTCCTCTCCTTTATCTCCCTCATCTCCTTCATCAGATTCCTCAATATCCCTTCCCGACTCTCCCTTCTCTACCGCTAAACACACTTCTCTCACTCATGCAACCGGCAACGTTAGTCCTCATACAGTAAATTAATTGTACTAACTTCTGAAAAAAGAAAATTCAAATCGTTTGGTCCCGTATTAAAAAAGTTATCGTTCTTTTAAAATTGTCCGAATATTACTCTGATCCACTGTGTATTTAAGACAAATATTTCGACAGTAATAAAAAAATGTTTAAGCATCTTCGTCATTAAGATATTTTGTTAAAATACTTGAGAAACAATTAATTTTTCCATCATGTTATCTTAATATTTTGTTTCGTAGAACGTCAAGAGGATTTGAAATATGCAATATCTGTTTCTAACATGAACTAAAAAGAAGCAATAAGGTTTGTTACAGTTTCATGAATCACCCTGCATGTATATTGTGGGAATCTACTTACATATTTCTGCAGTCTCATTTGAATAAACGCTTCTCTACATATATTCAATTGTAACTTCCAACGTTGTTACATTAGTGCTTAATACAATATTAAGTTGAATCAGTTTCATAGTGTCAATTACCTATAAGTCAAATATTTTCCATTCTTTTGTTTACAAAAATCATTTTTCCACGAATGATGCAATTTTAGTTTTAATAAAATCAGTTAAAACTGTTAAAAGCGACCTATACTAGGAAGGAAGCGAGGACTTCACGGTTGTATAACTACGAAAATTGCGATTCGCTTTCTTCAGGAACGCAATGGCTCATCCTGTTCCACGCTAAACGAGCCATTATCTACGTAGTTGCTGTGCCCATTGTCTCGAAACTTTATTTTAAGGAAAATTCTACTGTATTATCGTATCGCAAAACTTTACTCTTTTTATATATGCCGACTGTTTCCTTCAATTCATAAGCCGCGCCGATGTAAAATGAGATTTCTCGGGATTCCGTATAGTTACGTACATGCCGAGTACCGGTTTGTGATCGTGTATTCGTTTAACTCGGAATTCACAATTGCATTCTTCGCTCGAGTTTTAATTCAGAATCGAAGGGAAACGAAACCTTGACCTCGCTTCGGACGCGGCGCGACGCGTCGTAACATGTATGTGTTTCTTTTCGTTTCAATTATTTTGGTAATAATAACGGGAATGATTTGTTGTTAATCCGATCAATAATATTCCTACTCTCCTGGTTATTTATGGGGAAATGCGTGTCTAGAGTATTGTAACCATTAAATAAGTAATTCAACAACACCATCTAAATACACTATTGGTATTTACATATACAAGTGTCATCTGTTGTTTGTAATTAAAATTATAGCGAATAATTTCTAATTTGTTGTATGTAATAGTATTGCGGCGGCCTTGGTGCTGCCTTACACCGCAGTAAGTTTTCAATAAGTTTTATTCCTTTCCTTTCCTTTGTTTTGTATTTTCGCTCCGTGTGGATCTAGTCAGTTCAGGCTCACATCTGGCGACCAGATCCGCACGGTTCTAACCATTCCTTTTTATGTTCTTCAGATTTCGCTTGGGCCTGTTCAAGGTCTACGGTCAGGCCCTGGCGAACCTTTCTGTTTTCCTAGTGTTTTATGACACCCTTCCGCGATGGCCTCTTTCCGCACGTTATTACCTTCCTCTCCTTACTTTCCTCTCCTTACTTTCCTCTCTTTACTTTTTCCCTACTTTTCCTCTTTTTTTTTGTTTGACTGGACGGGGTTAAAAGAAGGGAGTTGATCTCGAGTGATCGAAGAGACAACAAGTGTCAAGCGCTCAGGGTACGTCTACTTTAATAAAACTTGTGTTGAGGAATTCGTTTTTCTTTTGAGTATTTCAAACCCTGATTATTATCTTCATCAGTTTCCTCCACAGTATTATTTAAATAAGCATTATATTAACCTTTCGCATTTAGTTTTATTCTACTAAGTATTGTATATAAAATGATTAAAAATTGTTTAAGTTAAATTCAAATATGCACTGAATGTATAGCACTACACCCAAATACAATGATCAAATTCTTTTAACGCTTTCCCACTTCATAGGGAAAACTCTCTCGCCAAATGTCAATACAAAGTAGAGTGTTCCCTATTTTTCAACTTCCGAAGTTTGTTGTTTTTACCTCCTTAAATTGTGACACATGGCGACAAAATGATATGTGCAAAACTTCAGTTTGATCAGTCAATGGGAACTCGTGCCGCATTGTAGTTGAATTTTTGACAATTTCAAATGTGGACAATTTCAAATATGGTTGTGATCGGCTATTTTAGAAAAATTACTGAATACTTAAATGTATTAGAGTTGCAGTGGATAGCTGAGACTCTTCTGATTAAAATGAGTCCAAACACAAGGTAAATCGGACCAATTTTACCGATTTTACTAATTATGTAATTAAACTAATAAAAGTAGTCCAATTTACATTGTGATCGGACTTATTATAATCGGAAGAATCTTGACTGTTCATAATGTATTACTAAAATTATAAAGGTAAAACAGAATAGTTACTGGAAATTAAATATTCTTTATTGCATGTTTATGTTTCACGATCGCGATATCTTTTGTGAGTAGTCATTAATGATGAGTCCTTGTGTGGAGCGAAATGTCTTTACTCCACTATTTACATCGGTCGTTAGATCGTGTCTTCACGACTCTTCCGGGTGTGTTTCTACTGACGACTTACGATAACTCCCTTAGTACAAATTTCTGATTCCGCGATTGACCTGGCAAAAATCCTCAACAACCCTGATTGGCTAACCCAAGCATTGGATTCTTCCAATCAGAGTTGTTCCTTTTTTTTTTGTCTCACCGCCTATATTCCTTACGCTCTTGGCGTGCTTGTCTTCAGAACGGCGAGGTGATCGGAGGGGATGAATTTGTTATGGGACTTTCCTTCAGGACACCCACGCCTGACCCACGTGGCAATGAACCAATGGGTCCACTTCAAGCTAGTCCCCTAATTTACGACGGTTTCAGATTGCTGTTGAGAACTTTTGGAAAAACTGTACTACACATGCGATGACAAGAGGCCTGGAAATTGTCCACTCAAAAATAGTTTCGTTGAATGAGAGTCGTAAATTACATTGGCCGTTTGCACTCCTTTGTGCGTACGACCGGACGCTACACTTTTTTAAATGCTGAGTCTCGATCATCACATTGTAATTCGATGTACTCATTGTCCATCAGGAGATGGCAGTGGGATTTCTATAGTAGGGCGTAGGGGGATCTAAACTCTTACGCTTATCGTTAGATTCTGACGGGAACGGTACGCATAGGAGCTCAGCGTCACTACATCGCTCCGTTCCCAGTTACACTAATACGTGTTATTTCCTGTCTTCGTCAAGCGATTTGGCCAATTGCAATAGACGTGTAGCGCTTATTGGGGATATCGCTTGGTCCGGACACGTTTTTCACTGCCATCTCCTGATGGATGATTAATATTATACATATACTACGTCTATTTCGCTTCCGCTCGTTATATCGTTATGTATGTATAAGGGTGGACCTTATTTTTCAACTATGACATTTTGGTCACTCTAATGTTGTTCTATTCGATGAAAATATGATATATCCAAAGTTTTAGATCAATCGAACGTTGGGAAGATGTGGCACATCGAGCGCAAAGTTTTGAAATAGTAGTAACTGCGCGCTAAATGCGAAGAGTAGACTGAACATTCAAGTGAAATATTTTATACCACCAAAAATATCATAATTCCTTATACATATGCATTCCAGTACAAGTGTACTTTGTATGAATTAAGATTGTTTCGAGCGTTGTTCTAGTTACTGTTGCCGCTGGTCCTAAGGCAA
>JAQQRT010000047.1:0-13359 GCA_028454225.1 Lasioglossum leucozonium | reverse complement strand
GATTACATGATACCAAGATCAATTGATGTAATCATTGGTGCGGACTCGTATGGGCAGATCATTTAGCAGAATCTCATCAAATCATCACCAGATTCACCCATTGCTCAACTCACAATATTTGGATGGATTCTACTTGGGCCCATTAATCAACATTCATCTTCCACTCATCACAGCTTTCACTCAATAGCCAGTGAATCCACTCAAGATCTTCAACATTTGCTCACTCAGTTCTGGGTGCAAGAAGAGATTCCAACAACTCTTGTATCACAACTCACACCTGATGAACAAGCATGTAAGGATCACTTTATGTCTACTCATTCAAGAGATCACTCAGGCCGATATACGATAGACTCAGTTCGTCTATCACTTACATCATCACCATCACTACTCGGCGACTGAAGTCTAACAGCTCAACGATGTCTCAAACGTCTCATCACTAGGCTGAACAAGGACTCAAACTATCAGCTGCTCTACTCATCATTCTTGTCAGAGTATGAACAACTCAATCTCATGACAAGAGTGATTTCAAGATCACATATTGATTCATTGGTTGATGTGAATTCTGGAACTGACATTGTTGGCAGTGAGATGACCTTGGCACATGACACGACAGTGTCAGGAGGGTTGAGTGTCTCATCTGAAGGCATGTCATCAAAGATTCACACTCATCCAACATATTATTTACCACACCATGGAGTACTTAAAGCTGATAGCCTAACAACCAAGTTGAGAGTAGTATTCAATGGCTCGAGCCCAACAACAACGGGCAAATCACTCAATGATATTCAACACACTGGAGCTAAACTGCAAAAGGATTTAAGTGACGTACTCATCTGGCTTCGACAATTTAAATTCATCTCATAAAAGAATTATGCATGGCGGGCGGCTTTCCACTGGCGAAATGGCAAAGCAATCACCCACAATATTTATCAAAGTTTTCGCCTAACTCAACAACTCAGACGCAATCATCATAGACGACAGCAGTGTGAAATTACTCGGTCTGTATTGGCATCCAAATGCCGATGTATTCAAATTCATATTGCAGCCACCACATTCAGGATCCAAACTCACCAAGAGAATCATCTTGTCAGAAATTGCTCAATTATTCAATCCACTTGGACTATTATCACCATTCACAGTGCATTCAAAGATGCTCATGCAAGAATTATGGCTAGAAAAAATCACCTGCGATCA
This sequence comes from Lasioglossum leucozonium, assembly GCA_028454225.1. Taxonomy (NCBI): domain Eukaryota; kingdom Metazoa; phylum Arthropoda; class Insecta; order Hymenoptera; family Halictidae; genus Lasioglossum; species Lasioglossum leucozonium. The sequence continues at coordinate 12,165 of JAQQRT010000047.1, read as the reverse complement.
ACCAGTGCCATCTCACACTGTAGTTAAATGGACTCAACTCAAGTCGGATCTACTCAACGTGTCTTCTATATCAATACCAAGATAGTATCATACAAGCCAATCATCACGCATTGAGATTCAAGGTTTTTCTGACGCGTCTCAACTCGCAATGGCTGCTATCGTTTACGTAAAAATCATCGATCCAAGTCATCCTAATCATATCTCACTAGTCTGCTGAAAAACCAAAGTTGCCCCACTCAAAAGACTCACCATACCTCGACTCGAATTCACTGCCGCATTAATATTATCAAAACTCGTTAGGTATGTTCAATCAACTTTGGACTTGACTCATGTTCCCATATTTTGGTGGACTGATTCATCAGTAGCACTCACTTGGATCAATTCTCATCCCTCACGGTGGAAGGAATTTGTCAGAAACAGAGTGTCAGAAATCCAAGACCTCGTTCCAAACAGCGTATGGAAATTTGTTTCTGGTAAAGACAATCCAGCCGATTGCGCTTCGCGTGGGCTAACCATCTCCCAGCTCGAGAAGCATCACCTATGGTGGACAGCCACCATGGTTACACAACAAGGCAAGCTCATGACCAGCATATACTTATGCGCCAGACTCAAAAGCTAAACTCGAGGAGCAACCCGGAGTCTCACTCATCGTGACATCAACTTGGCCACAATATCATTGGGAGATGATACATAGGTATACGTCCCTCACTCGATTGCTTAGAGTGACGTCAATCTGCTTTCGAGTGGGGCGAATTATTAGAAAGATGTCACAATCATCATTAAGGTATCCACTCACGCCACAAGACATCAATGACTCACGTTTGTTTTGGATACAAGCCACTCAAGCAGCGTACTTTGCAAATGAACTCAAGTTGCTCCGCTTAGGCTCACCACTATCAACCACTCATCCATTCAAACGATTAACTGCTTATATTGACACTCTAGGCATCATTCGTGTTAGAGGGCGACTCAACAATGCAAATTTGGGTCCTGAGACCACTCACCCGGCTATCCTGCCGAAGTATTCACATTTTACTCAACTACTCATTCAAAATGCACATATGTCAACTCTTCATGGTGGCACTCAATTAACATTAACTCATGTACGACAATCATACTGGATTCTTGGTGGTAGAACCTCAGTACGATCATTCATATTACGCTGCATCAAGTGTGCTCGTCAACGTGGCGAACGTGCACAACAACTTATGGGTCAACTCCCATCCTCAAGGGTCATCCCACCAAGACCTTTTTCCATCTCGGGGGCGGATTACGCTGGTCCTCTCCTCATCAAAGCATGGCGTGGCAGAGGCGCTAACCAATTTAAGGGATGGCTCCGTATATTTGTACGTTTCACCACTTCTGCAGTGCATCTAGAAGTGGTGACAGAGTACTCTATTGTCGCATTCATCGCTGCATTCAAAAGATACACTAGGCGACGAGGTATCTGTCACACCCTTCATAGTGACTGCGGCAAGAACTTTGAAGGTGCAGATCCACAACTTAGAAAAATGTTCACTCAAGGTACTCAAGAAAGCAAGTATTTGTTCTGCTCATTCACCAATAGTGGCACTACATGGAAGTTCAACCCACTATCAGCTCCACATATCGATGGAAAGTTTGAAGCCAGTAAAACATCATCTGGTTCGCACTATGGGTGACACTGTACTCACATTTGAAGAACTCAACACTCTACTAATTCAAATCGAAGCAGTACTTAACTCAAGACCACTCAAACCGCTCAGCAATGATCCAGATGATGTATCAGCGCTAACACCAGCTTATTTTCTAATTAGAGATAAACTCAACATAATACCTGAACCAACTCTAGAACCTATCAATCAATCCCGGCTCAGCAGATGGCAACTTATTCAACAACGTCTCCAACATTTCTGGAGAAAATGGTCAACTCAATATCTACAGACTCAACTGGCCAGAACTAAGTGGCATCATCCATTGAACTCAATAAAAATCGGCTCACTAGTACTGCTCACGGATGAAAGGTTCTCTTTCATCGTAAGCGCTGTCTGGAGCACACATGTCACCGTTCCTCTTCATTTTGTTGCTCTCCTCATCAATTTATTGATTCATCATTCAGTAAGTGTCTCATCTATTACTCAACAATCATTCTCATCACTGTACTCTATACTTTACAAAGTAATATCAGTTCTGAATCCATTCATTTTATGTGTGGATTCACCACGTGGCGTCGACCATTGTTCTTTGAAAATGTCTCATCTCCTGCTCGCTCGACTCCATTAGCACAGCTCACTATCATGCTCGAGCTCGTGTTATATTGAGATTGCTCTCCTCACTCAAAATTTACACATGATCGATCATTCACTCATTTGTAGAAAAATACTCATCTTGCGGTTAACAACTTACATACATCTTAACAACTCATCTGTGACCGCGTGCGTACTCTCTATTACATAATCGTCAATCATCACTCATCAGAATTTACTGCAACCAATCGTATCCACGGCAGCTATCTAGTTTGAACAGTTCAAACAGTTCCTCTACTTGGAGTTCTTTCTTTAATTCATTTTTAATTCATCCCTTTCTATGGATAGGTCCAGCTTTTTGAATTCATACGGGATCTTCGGTGTGAGTTTCCTAATACTTTGTTTTTCGACTCCTAAAGTATTCTTGATCATAGCTTCTAATTCTTCAGAATTCCCACCCTTACCTACTTCGAGAATGACGTCCTCCCCTCTGGTTTTTCTCACCCCGCTTATGTCTATCATTTTATCGGCTGCGTCTTAAATAAGCTTCTTCAAGATTTCTGCGAATGAAGAGCCCTCGCCCGGTTTTATAATAATTGCGTCATTTTTTAGGATTTTATTTTTTGAAGCTAATCCTCTCCTTTTATTTACTTCCTCATCCCTTCCCTCTCGTTCTTGTATTCCCTCTTTATTTTTATCCTGGCTTATTTTCTTTTTATTCTCCTGTCTCTTTTTTTAGAGCCTACTACTCTAGCCCAAAAATCTTCCCCAATCTCTCTGGTTCCCCCCTCTTCTTTCCCACGTTCTTCCCTTTCCTCTCAGTGGATGGTTGATACGTTAGGACTATCTCTTATTTCCCTCGGTCCCTTACTGCTATTAGCACCTGTTCTAAGCTTTTCTCTATCCTTCATTTCCGTCTTCCCCTCTCCCTTTCCTGATAAAATCGAACATTGCGTAGCTGCCTCTTTATAATTAAGTTGCTGCTGCAGAGATCTATTTTTTCCTTTCAAGACCATGTCCGACACTACTGAATCTAGATGCTCTAGGATTTGGAATAGAGTTTTAATTTTACTCCTTAATTTGATTCTATCTTCTACCTGGCTCATGGTGCCGGTAGCCTCCTGCATAATGTACTGAATCTCATTTGAAACTGTTTTACTCTTCAAAATCATACTTTTAGCCTGAGCAGTATACTCTTTCGAATAAAATTTCTCAAACATCGTTCGACTGTCTATTTCCAATCTTTCGACAAGGCATTCTTGTTGACTTCCCAATGTAACAATCTTCGCATGCCTTTTTTCCAATTGTTGTATTTTCTAGTCCTCGAACTCGACTTGCTGTCTTTTCAATTGTCTTCATGTTTATATGGCAGAATCTGTGGTTCCAAAATTTCTCTCTAGTTCCTAATCGTTTTTGCACGAACTACGTACAAATCATTTTGTCTGTTAGCTATGCATATAAGTTCTCTACTTCTGCTTCTATCATAAATACTTGCTTTTCCGTTTTCAAATACAATTTCTTTGGCTCTTCGCTCGATTTGGGAAACAGACAATAAATTTTTTCGAATACGAGGTACGTAATATACATTATATAATGTTATTTCCTGTGTTCTATTACCAACGAAGGCTCTTATTATGATATCACCTATTCCTTCGGTTTCCAGTGTGAGACCCTTTTCTCCATTGAATTCGGTAGCTGTGTTGATTGGTTCCAAGCGAGTTTCCGTGAATTTTACGAACCAATCTCTTCGTTTACATATATGGTGAGTACATCTGCTATCAAGGATCCATGTATCTTCTATGTCTATATTGTTAAGTGATACCAAAAATTCTTCATTGCTTTCATTCCTCTGGCCATTATGGTTCTGACTTTTAGTTTTGTTTTTGAACCAACAATTCTGTATATTATGACCTATTTTCTTGCAATGCGAACAAAATAGAGGTTTTGGTTTATGTATGTGATATGTACCTTTGTATGTTGTCTGTTTTGGTCCCTTTCGTAGATTCAATGCTTCCATGCGGTCTTCGTTGTTGTCAGTGCATCTGGATTTGCACCTATCATACTCAGTCAGTAGTATGTTTGTTATCTCTGACAAGGTAAACTGTTCATCTATATAAGTTAAAAAGAATAAGATAAGTTTAAAAAGAATAAGATTAGCTAAGATAAGTTAGCTAACATATGACGATGTTGATTCGTCTTCCTTCATTCTAGACTGGTAAAGTTGTCTCTTTAACTGCAATATTCTTACTCTAGATTAGGGGTGATGCACTTGTTCTAAGGCAATCCATGCGGCATGGGCATCTGCAATCTTCAATGTGAACTTTTTGGTTAGGTTCAATGTGCAATCCATTAGCTGCTATCGCTTTATCATCTTGTATTTGATGTGCTTTCCCTAGTTCATCTGTAGTCAACTTCGCTAAGTTAACTTTCCTAAACACGTGGTCTAGTAATCTCTTGCTCTTGAGAAACCATTTCATTTCTATCTTCCACGTTCGGTAATTATTGTCTGATAACTTCGCAATTCGTAAACTTAATTGCTTATCGATATCAGCCATTGTTTGGTCTAATTCTTTTCTTTAATTCGCTTTAGTAAATAATCAGACTCACCGGACGTGTATGCTTAACCACGTGGCTTATTTTTTAGGTTAAGTCGTCCACCTTTTACGCTCCTGGGCCCATAACCATTGAAGAATAAAAAAAAAGGAAATCAGGAGTAGTCCGTGGTATGGAGTGTACATCCATTTATTGTAGTATCACACATAACTTATAACTTATAGTATAATGATAAATAATCTGAGATCTGTATATACAGGGTGAATTCGATAAAGCAGGACACCTAAATATCTCCGTTACTTTCCGTTGTACAAAAAAACATCGTAGGACAAAGTTACACTGTTTGAAGGGCCACATATAACGGTGTAAGGGGAAAAACATTTCAAGGTCATTTTTATGAGATTTCAAGGTTATCAATGTTTTTTTAAATGGAATGATATATTTTCGTTAACGTAATGTTGTAGCTGACAGAATAACGAATTCATGCATGTAACACAATATGACCTTCAACCCAGAAAAATGGTATAAATAAAATTCACCGTGTAAGATTCATTTGATGTATTTCTGTTACGCCAAATGTTCAAAAATACATCCCTTGAGCTGCTATACATTCAAATGTATCGCAATACACAACATAATAACAGATTCGGTGTTGACAGGAGGACAATTATGATATACCTTCACAATTTACTTAATGTTTTTTCATACCCAACATGTGTTACGAGCCAAGGGCATATATAGGATTTGTGGTTTGTTTTCGTGGACCGAGGTTTTGTGGATTCCGGTATGAATACGGACGGGGCCAGGTAGACTTTCAACCCGAGCGCCGCCGTGTTAGGTACAGACAGGGACAGGTAGTCTTTCAACCTGAGCGCTGCCGTTTTTTTTTTTTATGTGACAGAAAACGGACAGGTTTTGAACCTACCTGCATACACCGGCTACGGTTCGGGCAATTGAGGACTTTTGGATAGTTTTGAAATCGGTTTTAAAATAGTTATTAAACTTTTGCTTTTTGATTTAAACTAATATATTTTTGCTCAGATTTCGGATACACGTATCGTTATTAAAAGTAACAAATAAAGCCTTAATTTTACCGTTGAGATGTTTCGCTATTCCTAGTTCAGTAGATGGTGGTGAAAGGTGGATTCTCCAAGGGCTGGTTAGGAGCTGCTTCAGAATCCTTGTCCCGGCGTTGGATGGCGGTGGTGCGGTGTTGTCTTGAAATCTCACCGTAATCCAATTTCGAAATTCACAAATTCTTCAAACACACACTCACACACACTTGACAGCAATTAACTGAACTGATGACCGAACTACAAATGATTGATGACAGACAGAGAGACCGAACTGATGACTGAACTATTGGCTGTTTTGATGATGACTGACTACTGATGCAGGACTGCCTCCATTTATAGATTGTTCAATCCTTTGTTCCATTGTCGTCTTCAGTTCGCTCTAATCGCTTTTCCTATTAATTCTTTGTCAGCAGTTTGACAGGATGTGCGTTATACGATTTCAAGCCATCTCCCTGGCTGGATCATCTTGCGCTCGCCAATCCTCTTGTCCGTGTTTGATAATACTTATAAAATTTTATACTTATAAAAATTATACATTATAATCGTCAATTATTATTATTGGGTGGACCACCGGACGTGACAAGGGGAACCGGGCGATCCTACTTTAACGAGGACTCGGATTCACCAGAACTCCTCCGTCCGTTCGGCGGCTGGTCTTCATGGCCGTCCTATTCGAGACGTACATAGGAATCAGGTCATCCTACTTTCAGGCGGCCAGGAAGCTACCCTGTAACCTCCTCTCGGCAGGCGGCGGCCTCCATGGCCGTTCTTTCCCATGAATCCAGAGAGGCGTCCAGGTGCAACCCCTGTCCTCTCCTGAGCTGGGCGTCCGATAGCATAGTTTCGTACACTTCCAAAACCTGATGGGCGGCCGTGGTATTACCTCGTCCTCTCCCAAAGGCGCAGCTAAAAGTGATCACTCCGCGATATTCTACCGATATTTATACTACCTTGTAGCGGTCATCAACCGTCAGCTATTATAAAAAGATAACAATTCGGGTAAACGAACCCGCGAGGCCGCGAGGACATAAATACACGTTGTCTTACGGTCGTTAACCTGTCAGCCAAACAGCTGACAGTTAAAAGTAATAAGATTCAAAACATCGAGAATGTTCGAGTAAGCGCGGGTATATAAACGCGAGCGGACGCGCGCTGTTCTCCTTGTTCAAGTAACATCTAATCGTTGTACTCTAGTGTATAAAGAATAAATCGCTGTGAACGGTATACGCATTTCATTCCTTTAGTGGTGAGCCCGACGTGATCACAGTTAAATTCTTTATTTTATCGAGTGTGCTATCATAAGAAAGCAAGATGTCCGTACCAAGTGCACCGGCTACCGAGATTTCGTGCGCGATTCCGGAGATAAACCGTGTTGGTATACCTATTCCGCCGTTCTGGCCTGAACAACCGACCGTGTTGTTCCATCAAATCGAAGCGCAGTTTGCAATCAACGGTGTCACGGCGGACACGACCCAATTTTACTACGTGATGGCACAATTAGAGCGCAAATACACGTTGGAGGTACAAGACATCTTCGTCCGTCCTCCAGAGAAGAACAAGTACGAGACGCTAAAAAATGAACTGGTTCGTCATCTCTCAACGTCGCAAAGCCAGTGCGGCGATCAGTGACGGTCCACGGTTTAGTCGCCTTTTCGTCATCGACCAGCGTACAAAGAAAGAGTACCTGGTAGACACTGATTCCGACCTATGCGTTTATCCACGGGCGCACGTAAAAGGCCGAACCGTGAAAACGGAATACGAAATGTTCGCGACAAACGGGTCCATCATCAGTACCTACGGCGTACGGACGATCAACCTTGATTTGGGTCTGCGTCGCGCTTTCCAGTGGAGATTCGTCGTAGCCGATGTTTCAAAGCCGATCATCGGAGCCGATTTTTTATCCCACTACGGACTGCTGGTGGATTTGAAGAACCGCCGATTGCTGGACCAGCTGACATCCCTATCATCTACCGGTAAGAGAGCAGAGGGCAACATTCCGTCCATCAAGACCATCCTCGGAGACTCACTTTATCAACGGCTGCTGGCAGGGTTTCCCAACATCGTACGTTTAACGGCGAACCCACGTAAGATTAAACACGATGTTGTACACTATATTAATACTACCCCCGGGCAACCAACCTTTTGTAAGTCGCGTAGACTTTCGCTTAAAATGTTTGGTATCGCGAAAACGGAATTCGAGAATTCAAAGAGCCAGTGGGCGTCGGCCCTACACATGGTCGCAAAAAAGGATAACGGATGGAGGCCCTGTGGAGACTACCGCGCTCTAAACGCTCGTACAATCCCTGATCGGTACCCTTTACCACACATCGAAGATTTTGCGCGAACACTGAGCGGAAACACGATCTTCACAACAATCGATCTAGTTCGCGCGTATCATCAGATCCCTGTACATCCGAACGACATCGCTAAAACCGCGGTAGTAACACCTTTCGGACTTTTCGAGTACACTTCCATGCCGTTCGGGCTAAGGAACGCCGCCCAAACATTTCAGCGTTTCATAGACAAGGTGCTCAGAGGCCTAGATTTTTGCTACGCCTATTTTGATGATATATTAGTCGCGTCTAGAAACGAAGAAGAACACAGGGAACACGTAAGACAACTGTTCGCACGTTTAGAAGAATACGGAGTAATAATAAACCCTACCAAATGTGTATTCGCCGCGTCCGAAGTAAGGTTCCTCGGATATCTAGTGAATGCACACGGCACGAAACCGCTCACGGATAAAGTAAACGCAATAAGAGAATTCCCTACGCCTAAAACGGTTAAACAATTACGCCGATTTTTGGGGATGGTTAACTTCTATCGACGTTTCGTTGCGAACGCCGCGAAAATCCAGAGCCCCCTTAACGCACTCCTAAAAGGGCGAAAAATAAAATCAGACGCGCCCATTCAATGGTCGAGTGAAGCGGAAACCGCGTTGAATGCGTTAAAAGACGCTTTAGCTAACGCGGCTCGCGATTATGGTAGATGCGTCAGACTTCGCGTTAGGCGCCACTTTGCTACAGCGACAAGGATATTCCTGGCAACCTCTCGGGTTCTTCACGAAATCCCTGTCGCCACCGCAACGAAAATACAGCGCATACGATCGCGAATTATTAGCGGTATACGCAGCCATTAAGCGTTTCCGTCACGCGCTAGAAGGCCAAGCATTCACAGTATACACCGACCATAAACCGATCACATACGCATTCAGGCAAAAGCCGGAAAAATGCACGCCCAGGCAATTCCGGTATCTCGATTTTATAGGGCAATTCACATCTGACATTAGGCATATTAGTGGCAAAGACAACGAGGTAGCGGACGCATTATCGAGAGTAGAAACGGTTACAGCAGCCATAGATTTTAAAGAATTAGCGATTTCACAGGAGACAGACCGCGAACTAAAAGAATTACTCGCAGCGCCCGACACTTCGTTACAGTTAAAACGAATTAACCTAACAGTCAACGAGGACGCCAACGTTTATTGCGACTTCGCTACCGGGACCGCGAGACCATTCGTAACGAAACCTTTCCGAAGACAAGTATTCGCCTCACTACACAACTTGGCACATGGGGGATAAAAGCGACGGTCAAATTAATAAAACAACGATTTGTTTGGCCATCAGTCGAAAAGGATTGTCGCGAATGGGCTCGCAGTTGCTTACAATGCCAGCGTGCAAAAGTAAGCAGACATGTATCAAGTCCCCTTGGGACTTTCGTTTCGCCATGTACTAGGTTCGAACACGTACACATTGACCTAGTAGGACCACTACCGATATCAAACGAAAAGAGATATTGCCTAACCTGCGTAGACCGTTTTACACGCTGGCCTGAAGCATTCCCACCAGAAAACATCGAAGCAGAGACAGTGGCTAAAGCATTCGTCGCTGGATGGGTAGCGCGATTCGGAACACCCCTTCGTGTCACAACCGATCAGGGGCGACAATTCGAATCCCAACTTTTTAGAAATTTGAACGCACTTTTGGGCGTAAAACACTTACGTACAACCGCATACCATCCAGCGGCAAACGGGCTAGTAGAACGTTTCCACAGACAACTTAAAGCGGCGATCAAATGCCACAACGACGAACGATGGACGGATGCGCTATCGATCGTGTTATTAGGCATCCGCACCGCGCATAGGATAGATTTAGCGGCATCTGCGGCCGAATTAGTCTACGGCGAAAACCCACGTTTGCCTGCGGAATTTCTTGTAGCTTCATCGGAAAATAACGAGGGACCGTCGGAGTTTGTAAACCAACTTCGCAAATACTTTTACAACATCCGGCCGACGGAAGCAAGCCAACACGGAAGAAAAAGAATTTTCGTGTTTAAAGACTTACCGACGGCCACGCACGTATTCCTACGGACGGACAGTGTGAAAAGTCCGTTACAGCCTCCATACGAAGGACCATTCCCCGTTATTTCCCGATCAAATAAAACATATGTCATAAAGATAAGAGACAAAGAAACAACAGTGTCTATAGACCGGCTGAAACCAGCGTACATATTCGAAGACACCGTCACTCCAGAAACAGTAGAAAAAGAAGCGTCGTCACAAAAAACACGAGAAACCGTGAAAAGTAAGACGGCGATACACGAACAGCGACACGTACAGACACGCGCAGGCAGACACGTGCGATTCCCCGACCGTTTACAGCTCGGTAGTCGATAATAAATTTAAGTATGTAAATACCGTAGAATAAGATTGTAAATAGTTTAGATGTAGTTAGATTATTATCGACAACATACAAGTCGTTGACACTGGAAGGGAGGTAATGTAGCGGTCATCAACCGTCAGCTATTATAAAAAGATAACAATTCGGGTAAACGAACCCGCGAGGCCGCGAGGACATAAACACACGTTGTCTTACGGTCGTTAACCTGTCAGCCAAACAGCTGACAGTTAAAAGTAATAAGATTCAAAACATCGAGAATGTTCGAGTAAGCGCGGGTATACAGGGTGTCCCAAAACTTCTGCGTAAGCAGGAAATGGGAGGTTCCTTGGGTCATTTGAAGCGACATTTTCCTTTACAAAAATGGCGTCTGCGGCTTTGTTTAGGAGATATTAACGACAAACACGGACCAATCAGAGCGCGACCTAGAGCGGCGAGCCGGCAGGCGAGCGTTGTCGGTACGCCGCGATGTCGCAACAAACAAGAGTTTCTCGATTATGTCCCCGATTTCAATGAGCTTTGGATATGTTGTCAAGACCATGATTCTGAAAAACATTTCCCTTTAGACTTTTTGCCTTGCGGCTTTAGTTTACGAGATATTTGTAAAAACTTTTAAATTCGGTCATTAAAATCGGTGAGGATTCACATCATTTTTACCCAAACGAGAGAAGAAGCAGAAAATGATTAGATTAGATTAAAAACTCACTTATTCAGCCGTAAATCCATTTGCTGCTTCGAAATGTGTGTCACTGGGTCATTCGGTGACGAACTGCACAGATGTCTTCAGGTGTATGCCAGTACCGAAAGCCAAGGGTTGTACGGTCAGGTCAACGAACTGCACAGCTGGTGGTAGATAGCAGGTATACGACAGCCCAGGGGATGTGTGGTGTAGTCAACGGTCCGGACTTTTCACTTTCACTTTCTTACTAATGTCTATTCTAACAACAATACAACAACATGTAACAATTCTAAAAGAAGAACATCCCGAATTTCACTTTTCACTGTACACTCGAAACGTTTTCGCACTGGGAACATTTCACGCGACAGTTGATGCACTAAAATCCATGGACTTGTACTGACTGCAGTTTTCTCAAAAAGCTTCGACCACCCCCAAATATCCCCACGTGTCCCCAGGGGAATTATAGGGGTGGACCTCTCGCTGCCGACTGTGATCAACCGCATGCTCGGCGGCGAGAGGCAGTGGAATGCGGTTGCCTCCTTCTGCGAACAGGTAATGTTGCAGGAGGCAGCGGCGAGGGAGAGGGAGGCCGACCCCCTCTCCGCCAGGAATGTGGCCTCTCGGGGACGTCCCCGTAGAGGCCGGCGACCCCCGGTAAGGGGTCGCAGACGTGATGGCGGTGGTGGGCCTCGCTAGACTCGCCCCTCCGCTGCCATTGGGGGCTGTCACCACCATATGGCCCCCCCGGGTGGGTCGGCCGGGCCGGTTTGGTTGGGGTTTTGGGTGGAGGGGGAGCGTTTTGCTTTCTTGCGTCTTTTTTTTTTTTTTTTAGCCGCGTGCGGAGACCTTCTCCCTTGGCCGGGTGGGGCCCCTTCAGGCTCGCCCCTCCGAGCGGGGAAGGAGGTCACCGGGGGTCGCGGGCGTTCAGAGCTGGGGCTCTGGGCGTCCAGCCGAGC
>JAQQRT010000046.1:0-13507 GCA_028454225.1 Lasioglossum leucozonium | reverse complement strand
GCAGGTTAAAATATTTGGGACGTTAATATTAATAGTTATTCGTACGAAGAATTAAAATTTCCAACAGCAATAACTCTTTAAAGTATACTATCTGCATTGCTTATTCTTCTTATCAAAAAGAAAATCGTGGATAAAAATACAAAATATTATATTAGGGGGACCCGTAAGTAATGTCTTTTTTTTTTTTACATTAAATTCAAACAAATAAATTTTTAACAAGTTTTTAATTTCAATCAATGATGTAATCACCAACCCTTTGCCATCCAGTATGCAAATTTTCAATGGCGGATCGATAAAAAAAAAATAAAATGTGAAATATTGACACGCACAGAAACGACATTACTTTCCAGTCTCCCTAATAATTAGGAAGTCGGTAAGTATACTTCTCGCAGGCAAATTACATTAATCGTTCCAGGTTCGCGAAGCATATATAATCAATATTTTAAGGAAACGTGAACGAACGTGATTTAAATAAGAAGAACACTTTCAGATCACATTAATGTTTCCACGTAATTGTGTGATTAATGTATACTATTTAGTGCATGTTAAGAAAATATGAGAAAATGTAGTAAATGTTAAGAAAATATAAATTTATATGCTAACAGAAACATGTTAATGTCTCAATACATCATCAAGCTTTTTCAGTTACATTTCTTATTATAATTCTGTCGAATTGACGAATTTTCAAAAACCAAATAATAACAACAATAACATGAACCTTGACGCCAGAAGAGCTGCGACACATTGCCGAAAATTTCGGAACCTCTTAAATAAATAAATACTAATGGTCTATGTTATTGTTGTTATTATTTGGTTTTTAAAGATTCGTCAATAACTTTAATTATTATTAACTTTAATTATTGCTAACTTTAATTATTAAGAGGGATTGAAAATTATTTTTGATAACCACCTACATGGTGCTATTGGGATAAGCTTAACAATTATTAACAAAGAATGGTTAATGATCTCAACAAATGCTGAATATAATTTTTGAAAATTAAAATACATTGAATATTATTCCTAATGAAAATTTCGTAATAGAACTGAACTTACGTACTAGAAAGCATGAATAAATAATGTCGTTCTATTCTAGCTTTTACTACCAGCCTATATAGTTTATACAATGCAAAATATAATGAGTGTAATATAAAACTTGAAACGTTTTAAGTTGTGACAATTTAAATGTCACAAGTTAATTTTCCGGACATAATGACACATTTTGCAGACGATTACCTTTCAAGTTTACCAGCAAAGAATACTATCACGACAATCATTAAAGCGATCTTACGGAGTTGCATAAATTTCTTGAAAAGGAGGAAACTTTTTTCTGTTTCTTTCAGTTCCGGTGGAACCGGATTTATTCAAGCACTTGAGACCGAAGAACTAGTTCTTGACATAGTATCAAAAGATCCGGAAACATGTACAAAAATTACTGTAGTACATGTACATAGCTGCATTCTCGCTTCAAATCTCGCGAGGCGTTATATGGAAACAAGTTTTTCAGTTGCAATTCTTGTTACAAATAATAGTTACGCCCAATGCTGCATTATGATAAATGAAAATATCAAAAAAATAATCGGGAACTATTACAATTATTGTCATTGAATAAATTCAAGATTCACTATGCGAATTTCTGTGTATTATTTAATCCCGATTATGAAGTTAAATACAAACATTTTAATACTGACTGTAATAATGACATCATAAAGGGTGTTCATTTGAAATCTTTCCAGCCGAATATCTCGAAAAGTATGAAAGATATTTAAAAAAGTGTAAAAAACGTGTCCAAGGATTTCAAGGGGAAAAGAGGGGGGCAGTATCAGTTTTTTATTTGGATGGCGTTTTCAAGGTCATTTGGAGGTCAACTTTGTTTTTTTTTTGTTTTAATAGAACGTCCTATTTTTGATGCCATAGATCGATAGAGCATGAAATTTAGAGTATAAAAGTGTTGACCTTCATACGTCCTAAACCTAATAGTTAATGAGGTATTAGCAAAAGTTTGATACGTGTAAAGTCGCGTAGAAATATCAATGTATCCGAGTGATTTGCGAGTGTTCATCTGATAATGTTTACCGACAAACTACTGGTGATATGTCATTAACTTTTAGGACGTATGAAGACCAACAATTTTATACTCAGAATTTGACAATCTACCGATCTATTGTATAAAAAACAATATTAATATGTATTAATAATGTTAATATTAATAATAAAAGTAATTAATGTAAGAAATATAAAGTTAAAGGGAGGAGAGACCGTAACCCGTAACTATATATATGTGGAATAGGATGAACGGAGCGGGTGTTAGAATAATACTAGTATTGACGGTGAAGCCGTCCGCCAAAGGGTGCGATTTATTATAAACAGGCAAAGGTTGTTACAGACTGAGCGTCACCTGAAGAGTGTCCGCTCCGCTAGCTTCTAGTCGTGAGGACCCCCTGTTGCCAGTATCCTTTTTACCTGACCGTACACCCCCATGGGTTTTCCCCGCGAAGGGTACGCGTCGCGCTCTCGAACCGCACGCTGCTCATTCTCGACATTCCTCAATTCGATATTTCTCACATTCGGCCATACTGACAACAACGTCTGTCCTCAGACTTCACATACATACATTTCTTATTTCTACGCAATACAAAAATTTGTTTTCAACTACACGCGATACCGTCGTATCACGCGACTCTACGTGGATACCGTCGTATCACCCAGTCCATCCGTAATACCGTCGTATTCCTTATGTGGACTTTACCACCCCTCTACCTGAGGCACCGGTGTGCCCGTCCGAGTGAGTGTTGACCTGGAACGCTCCGTGCATTCGTCCTGGGTCCTATGGTACATCGTACCCCGTCTAGCTAGACCTTACCACCGCTCGGCCCGAGACACCTTGTGCCTGTCCGAGTCAGTGTTGACCTAGAATGCACCTTGCATTCATCCTGGGTCCTGATGTCGTTCTCGGTGCGTCAACCTTGACGTCTCGTTCATGATGCTCGTCTAGCCGGGATACCTCGTAACCCTTCCGTAGACCTTACCACCGCTCGGCCCGAGACACCTTGTGCCTGTCCGAGTCAGTGTTGACCTAGAATGCATCCTGCATTCATCCTTGGTCCCCTGATGTCTCGTTCTCGGTGCGTCAACCTTGACGTCTCGTTCTCAGTGTTCGTCTGCCGAGATACCTGCGTATCCCGTCTCATACATGATACGTCCACCCGGCAGGTGGACACACATCGTGTCGCTGATACGGTTCCCATTGGAACCGTGGTAGCCCTGATGCAGTCCTTGTTACGTCAGGTCCTTGGGACCGTCACCATAACCTCATCGTCGGCTACTCGCAGGGGCCGTCTGCCTCACCTCCTGGTGAGCTTGGTACCGTGGTAGCCACGATGCCTAAGAGGTCGAAGGCGCTCCCGTCCTTGGTCCTCTATTGTCAGATCTATTGTCTCGTTTCTATAACCGTATGTAATCGTACATGTATAAATTAATATGCACACGATGTAGTGGCCTCCTACAATTCTGTTATCATTACTATAATGAAATTACGTATCATTTACGAAAACAGATCACAATAAAACAAATAACTGCAGAGAATACAACTGAAATAATCTAAACGATTTTTTTCAAGACGAATCGTGAACGTCCCCCTGAACCGTGATCCACGGTTTCATCCTGTCCGCTGCAACTGTGGTCCGTTGCCGCCTGGTCTTCTCCCGGAGGTCTTCTACCTCATAGCGGTCGTTCGGCAGGACAGTCCGAACCCGGAAAGGTCCTTTGAATTTCGGTAGCAACCGAAATCTCCTGCTAGAAATTTCCTGCTACCGCCCGTTGACGGTTCACTGGTGATCTGGACCAGTACCAGCTCGCCTGCTGCATACTTATGGGCCTCCTTCCTGGTGCGGTCGTATCGCTCCTTCTGGGCCCGTTGCTCCTCCGTGATCTGCTCTCAGGTCCAGCCTGTCCATGTGGTCCTTCACATATTCTTCCCTCGGCGATGGTCTTTGTATCACACCCGATGAGGGCCTTCATCGGCGTTGTATTGATGCTTTTCTTCTGCATCGTATTTATGGCGCTTTGTACCTTTTTTACCTGCGTGTCCCAGTCACGCGGGTCTTGGCCAGCCGCGCTTGCCACCAATGCATCGACGATCGTTTTGTTGTAACGTTCGCATTGTCCATTTGCCGTAAGTGTTGCCACTGCGTTAAGCACGTGCTTAATCCCGTATTCGCTGCACAATATCTTGAATCTTCGCGAAGGTAAAACTTGTCCCTCTCGAAACGCGATGCTGCGTGGTCGACACGGCTTACCCAACTTTCGATCGATAGATCACTTCGAAGGGTCGTAAACCGGGATCAAAAGTTCATCACCGGCTCGCGGATAGTACACTGACCACATAGACGCACTTGGGCTGCGTGCATTCAGCGTTTCTAACAGACGTTCAACGCGATCGAGACGATCTTTTCGCGCACTGTGTGATCGTTCGCACGAAACATGTCCTCGCGCACCGAGCGATCGTTCCCGTGAAATGCGTCCTCGCGGGCTACGCGATCGTTCGCGAAAATCGCGGGTTCGCGAACTGCGCGATCGCGACCTTGTTCTACGATTACTGGGCGCACGCGATCGATCACGCGATTGTCTCAATACTTCTGCGAGCATTGTCTCCAGTCTTTCGAATCTTGATTCGACGTCACTCGCGTTCACAACTCCGTTGCCACCACCGTCACGGCTGCACTCTGCGCGATCCATCTTCAAAAAGTACTTTACGACACAGAAGCACACGCGGTTTCGGTTCGGTTTCTAACGCACTTCACTACTAAACCGATATCACGATGAACTCGTGTGGTGTATCCCACTTCTGATTTGTAAGAAATATAAAGTTAAAGGGAGTTCTCACATTAATAAAGTTAAAGGGAGTCCTCACATTAATAATATTGATAATTGTTGGATATTCAAAGTAATCTCTGAAAACTAACTTGCCGACCTGGTGACAATAATTGACAAGTTGCCTCGATGGATGGCGCAAGAATAAACACGCCAGTCCATAAATAAACCGATCGCGAAGAGCTCGCTCTCTTCTGTGCCCTTTCCGCCGAATTGTAAACAGGTGTCGAGTCTGTCGTGTCGATCTGAGTGTATAACCACGTTCTTAAAATCTCTTAATGTTCAAATATAGTTAAATATATATATTGTATAGACCAGTGTGTGCCGGAATTATTTATCATATACCAACAATAATATTAATATAATAATAAAAATATGGTATAAAAAAGTTCCATTTAAAAAAACAGAGTTGACCTTCGAATGACCTTGAAAACGCCACCCAAATGAAAAACTGTTATTGCCCCCTTTTCCCCCCTCGAAATCATTGGACACGTGTTTTACACTTATCTAATATCTTTCATACTTTTCGAGATATTCGGGTGGAAAGTTTTCAAATGAACACCCTGTATGTATATTGTATATGTAAGGGACTGTCAGTAAGGTTGGGACACCGTATAAGTTGGAACAGTGGATTTTTTCCATATTAACGCACTGGAGACACTAATGTCATGGTTACTAACTTTATTTTTGTTCATAAACAAACTTTTCGTGAGCAACAGAAGCAACAAGTCGTGTTCAGTGCAGCTGTGCCAAGCAAAGGCTAAAAATATGTCCTAAAAAGTTTTATTGTGTTACTTATTGATTCGTTTTCAACTGAGTATTTTTCAATCCGGATTACTTAAATATACCTAATTTGTAGGAAATGCAGTTTAAATGTGCAAAAAGAATTGTGCACTTATCGCGATGTGAATTTTAGCTTTTTTTTATGTGTTTCTAGATAAGGTAAATATTACCGCGGGTTGTACGTTTTACTGCGATACTTTTTCCCAATAAAATTAAAACAGGTAAAAATAACTATTGTGCCATGTATAAATGTTTACAATTCGATGATAATGTGCTATCGTTGGAAAGGTAAACAAAATTTAAAAAACATTCCTCATAAAAGGTAAAAATAAGACTATTTTTCTTCTACCTCGATCACCAAAGGACTGTTGTTCACATGATTGTACATTTTTTATATTGCTTTAAATTGCATAGGAGAAAGTTGTATTATTATTTAAATACCTACCTCGATACAATACAAATATAAAAAGAAGCTTCTTGTTACGTGCTGAGACTTTTCCGTGATAACCCTTTGACCCTTCCGGAGGGTAGGTGTCGAAACAAGAGACTCATTGAACCACCAGGGCCTCGTTGGGGCTATCTAATTTCTTGGAGTTAATTTAGATATACCCAAGAGCTCGTTGTAGCGATATTGGCGTTATCTGAATTCTTGAACTTAATTTTAAAATAAGTTTGGACAATGATGTAGCGAGTTATCTAACTTCTGGGAATCAATTTAGAAACAAACAGGCACACATGACCCCTACCATTTTTTAGAACCGATTTTGGGAATAATATAAGGGACTCAGGCCCTCCTCAAAATCGGGTGCATCAAGAATACTAGAGTCAATCGATACAGTGTTTTATCGATAATTGTCCAAAGCACGGGTCCGGCCAGGGACAATTATCCGCCAGAGATACTATTCTTAGACTTCTGCCGAACATAGAAAAGAACAACGAAGCCCGATTAACAAAACTTTTTAATTTCTCATTATTTTTTATGGAACTTTGACCAACCAAGTTTTCTCACTGGATTATCAGTGGTCTCCTAATCTCGATGACCGCTTCTCGATGACCGCAGCCTCTCTAGTTTTTGGGCCCCTCACGGTGTATACCGCGCTGTAGTGGAGATAGTTTTGAGACAATTAAAGGCCAGGCACTCGGGACATTTATCGATAAAATCTGTATTCAGTGAACAATGTTTCTCTTTGTGTAAAATCATGATCTAATAAATAAATACTCAATAAACATTGAATATAAGGCGTTTTAACTTTATTTCAACACTTTACAGAGTTTTTGGGATGTCCCAACTTATACGGCAAAATTTCTTTTTGCCGGAAACATGGTCTTCAGAAAATTGGCTATAACTTTCTATCCGTCAACGCTATCCTTATACACTCTACAGCGAAAATGTAGCTCTCAGCTATACCTTTCCAACAGCATAAAATGTTTTTGCGTTACTCTTATCCTATGAAAATAGCTAATACACGAAACGTGCCGCAACCTTTACGACAGTCCCTTATACATGTATAATTAAATGTCATTATTACGAAAATTTTTTCGAAAGTATAAGAGGCAATCCATTAAAAACGCGTGACTAAGGTATTCTATATGAATAATGGAACGCCAACTCATTTCAAATGCACCGCTGGAAGCTACTTCAGCAGAAATTATCGTAGCTGTTGGATTGTTAAAGGAAGATAAATTACATAGCTTGTGTATGAACTTGTCGTGATGTTCTTGCTCTTCAAAGCATATGTCATAGATTTCTTTGTTTATAACAGGATATCTCCTCTCGTAACCATTAACGTTACACTAGAATCATAGTAACAATAAAATTAGATTGCAAGTATTATGCATAAAATTTAATGAATTTTTGAAAATACTGTCGTATCATTGCCAACTTATTAAAAGTATTAAAAAAAGAAATAAATCTCTACGTTACACCAGCATCTTGCAATTAATGAAGACAATCTTTATTTTGCATCAAAATCTATAGTCCAGTAGGTCCATTCTTCAATTAACCTGTGAATTAATTATTTCTTCTCACTTTTATCCAAAATTCGCGTACATTTCTGTGAAATTTCATTGTTTCTCTATGAATATACAGGGTGTCCCAGCTAACTTTATTACTCCGAATAGCTATTAACCCCTTTAAATATAATAACGTCTGGGAGACGTCAAAATGTTTTGAAATGTTTCATACTTTGCAGAACTACTAATTTATTATTTCATAATGTCACTTGATTATTGTAAATTAACATTATATGTCAACCTGATTAAATATTATACAGGGTGAGGCTCTAACTATTGCCACCTACAATAACTCCGAAAATATGATATAGTAGCAGAAAAGTTTTCGAAACAAAAGATGGACTGGACAACAGGGGCTGTAATATTTGGCTTTAATCTTTTGTTCCTAGGTGGAGTCGCTATAGAGATGTGAAGATGCTATATTTTGATACCTGTTCTCTGATAGTGGCTATTGAGAGGAATCCAACGAGGTGCAACATTAAGGTCTTTGAAGGTCAGCAATGGTCATTTATGACAAAAAAGGCGAAATAAACTTGCATTTACAAAAGGTGTTCAAAGTGTTACGTCCGAAATGGACTCTTTTATATAATAATGATTAAATTACGAGATAGAACACGGTTTCGAACCTACCTGCATACACCGGCTACGGTTCGGGCAATTGAGGATCTTTGGTTAGTTTTGAAATCGGTTTTAAAGTAATTACTAAACTTTTGTCTATTGATTTGAACAAATATATTTTAAACAGAATTCGGATACACTATTGTTATTAAAAGTAACAAATAAAGCCTTAATTTTACCGTTAAGATGATTCGCTTTTCGTTGTTCGGTATTCTAATAGAGATGGTGGTGGATGGTGGATTCTCCAACGGTTGGTTCAAGAGCTGCTCCAGAGCCCCTGTCCTGGCGATGGATGGTTGTGGTGTGGTGTTGTTTTCAAAGCTCACCGTAATCCAAATTTGAACTTCACAAACTTTTCAAACGCACACACACACACACAATAAATAATGCCCGATTTTGAATCTGATGGGCTGTCTGACGACTAATAATTGCTGACGGATGATTGACTGACCGATAGTTTAACGACTGAATGATGATGACTGAAGACTGAAGACTGAATACTGATGATTACTAGAGGTGACGATGATGACTGACTATTGATGAAGGGCTGCCTTCTTTTATAGATTGTTCGATCCTTTGTTCCATTGTCGTCTTCAGTTTGCTCTAATCGCTTTTCCTATTAATTCTCCATCAGCAATTAGACAGGATGTGCGTTTTACGATTTCAACCCAACTCCCTGGTTGGATCATCTTTCTTTCGCCAATCCTCGTATCAACAATAACATTACTCATTGATCCCTTCTTCATCCTCTATGTATTTATTTATTGTGTCTATGTTAATGCTTCTACTGCGACGATCCGATCCATCGCAGTTTATTTGATTATTGATCTTTTGGAACCATTCCTCACACTTTCCACTTTCCATCTTACAAACGATTCATACAATAATAATCTTAGGTTTTATAATTTATATGAAAATTAATCAGTATTAATTCTAATAAAAAACAAAATAGATTTCGCAGCGCCTCGACTTGATAGATAAAGCTTCTCCGAACCTACAGCGGAGTTTTGTTTGAAACAAAATAAAAATAACATGAGTTGGTAACCCTATAAGTTAGCTGCGAAATGTATCTCATCCTTCTTCTTATTCTATCGCTCGCAACCCAATACATCGTTCGAGGATTTGACAATTAGCGGTTTGATAATACTTATAAAAATGATACATTGAAATCGTTAATCATCACTATTGGGTGGACCACCGGACGTGACAAAAGTGATTGCCATTAGTATCAATGGAATGCTGCAATCTTCTTATCACAGATTAATTAGTATTTAAGAAGGTTGAGGACATCTTTCAATCTGTAGCTCTGACTTTTCACTGAATTTTGCTGGCATTCTCCGTAAATGAAACGCATATCGGTTTGTTCTTCGAAAGAATACAACATCGTTTACAATCGCTTGATTCGATGGTACTAATCTTACCATTCTTGTTTCTGTCCTGCGATATCGTCCAGAAGTGTTTATTTGTCATTGCCAGGTTTAGTAAATACGCTGAAAGATGTCCTCAACATTCTCACTCTACATACCGTATAATTGAATACTGTTTATTTCGTATACCGAAATAATAACTTACATTTTTAGTTTATTTTATGTACAAGTACGTTAGGTCCGATCAAGTTTGTGAGAAGACCCATTCCCCGACACTTCCGTGTTCGTGCGTTATTGTGAATCGCGGCGCTTCCAGAAATGTCCCGGGAATTCGGAAACGTTTACAACGCGGTGCACATAAGGCCAAATGATGAAACTACGACGACAAAAATAGATATAAAAATTTCCTTTAAACTAATGACAAATACCACCATAATGTACTCTAAGAAACAGCTCACAATGTAGCATGAGAATTTTTTTATTAACGCAAAACAGTAGTTGGTGCGCATGTGTAATGCGATGTTATCTTTTGGACGGCCAATATCAATAATTTGCACCAGAATTGTTGACGAAGTAATTGCGTTCCTATTTTCTTCAATTTAAATTCGTCAAGTTTTCTACGTAGATATTGTTTATTTCGTATACCGAAATAATAACTTGCACTCGGTTTTTGAATAACGAATGTTTATTTTATGTACAAGTATGTTGCCGGCAGAATTACCTTCGGGCAACTAATTCAACAGAAACAGTGGATTGTCGCGGTGAACAAGTGAATTGGCGGAGGTTTTATCGAATTTCGGCGATCAACCCGTATGTTGTTGTCTCCGATACGATGAGACCGAACTTAGAATGAGACCGAAACGATGTCTCTTGAACTGGTCAAAATAAGAAGCCAACTCGCTGCCCCGGTGTCTGCTCCTTCTTATATCTGGCGAGAAGTTCGGACATGGGCCCGTTTTTAGGGTAGAAAATCATTCCCATTCGTTGGTTGACTTCAGGGAGGAGGATCTTCCGTAACCGCCCTCACCGTTGGAAGAGGAAGTCTCCACCTCAAGTCAAATCCGGGAATTCCCGAGATGGACAAAAGACAGTACCCCGGAACAGCACGAGTGAATTTGCCCAAGTTGCCCGCAAATGGTTTACCACCCTTTGACCTGGGTCCGTTGACGACGGCTAAGGGTTCTAACTGATCCGTACGCGACCTCAGGGTGCCACGCTTATGCATCATAAATTGTCTAAAAAACCTAAGTGGCTTGCGCATGCGACCCAACATATACAATACCCTGGTCGCCGAATATGAGGACAATAAGGCCCACTCCGTCCGAATCCGAGACCCTTCGCGTACTTAGTGACCGGCACGCGAGTGGCACGGATTGACTTTATGGCCATATTACCAATACCATCAGCTCGACGGTTAGCATTCTTCTAATTATCGAAGGACGACTAAAAATCGGAAAGAGGCCTACACGCGACGAACAATATGCAATTCGAGAATTGCCTGATTGCCTCACGATGAACGGCTATTTCGATAGTTTATTTATATTAAATTGTAAATTAGGGAAAGAGCTGTGATGTCCCTTTGCGGAATCGAACAAATACATTTATACAATAAATAGTTACAGCATGCGATTCGATAAGTGCCGAAGTGATGAAAAATACTACTCGATCCGTGATAAGAAGATTGCAGCATTGCATTGATACCAATGGCAATCACTTTGAACACCTGTAAATACAAACTTATTTCGCCTTTTTTTGTCATAGATGACCTTTGCTGACCTTCAAAGACCTTAATGTTGCAACTCGTTGGATTCGTCTCAATAGCCACTATCAGAAAACAAGTAACAAAACATAGCATTCTATTTAAAAAAACAAAGGTGACCTTCACATCTCTGTAGCGACTCCACCTAGGAAGAAAAGATTAACGCCATATTACAACCCCTGTTGTCCTATGCATCTTTCGTTTGGAAGGCTTTTCTGCTACTATCATACTTTCGAAGTTATTGTAGGTGGCAATAGTTAGTACCACACCCTGTATAGCAATATAAATTTCAAAATAAAATGTTCTATTTTTAAGCTTTGACATAACTGTTCAGTTGAGCCAAATTAATTTGTATTTTATTTGTATGTTAAGGGGTTAAACGATACATTTTATGAACATCGTAAGACATGGAATATAAATGATAACGAGGGTACCATCTTATACAGTATTTGCTTTTTCGTGGATGGAGGCGTTTAGGATATATCAAGGTCATCTTGATTTTTTTAAATGGAATTATTTGTAGGAAATTATAAATGACGAAGAAGTTCTAATCCTTGCAACCGTAAAATAATTCATAGTACAAAGGATTAAGGGTTAAAGAAATAAATAAAAAAAGGCTTTTAGTATTTAGTATGAACTCAACTGTTATTTACACCGAAAGTCAAGTCTCATGCTGAATTCTGAAATTGTTACAATTAGAACGAAAACTACGGAGATCTCTTCTGCCTCTCAAAATTAATGGGAAGTGCATTCCCCCTTTAACTGGGTCCTTAAAATACTTTTCTCAAAGAGGCTATTGCAAGAAACCTCTACACTCTATCGGAAGAAAAAGGTCAACAATTTGGAAGCATTACGGCTTCCTTCCTTTCCTCTTGGATCTTTTCCACTCTGAAACGTATGAGAGAAGGTGAGTCGCAGAAAACAGGGCTGCCACCTTATCATCATATAAATACCGGACTGTCGCACATTCGAATCCGGAGATTCGAATATAAATCTGGAGATGTGAGAAGCAGAAAGAAAGAGATTTATTCTGGAAACAAGTGTGGAAATCTTTTCACATACAGTGGGTTAAAAAAGTATTGGCATACCCAGTTTTCTTTGAATATTTTTAAACTGTAAAATGCCTTTTGACACACATGAATAGTATCTTTATAGAGTATTCTCAGTTATTTGTTATAAGGAAGTAAAGTAAAAAAAATGAAAATTCCATAGTCAAAAAAGTATTGGTACACGTACGGTTTTCAATTTATCACAGATTCTACCTAATTTATTAAAGAAAAGTTTTGTTTTTGGAACTTTCACAAGACATATATAATTTGGTTTAAGTATTTACATTATATACACATATGTAAATTTTGCTTTTGCAAGGACCTGGTTTACGCTGGGTGGTTGCAAGAGCATGGTTTACATTATGTTGAAAATAAATATTTTTATTTTTCATTATTATAAAAGTTTCACAAGTTTATGTGTCATATTTCTATATAGTGTTTTATATTGTTTAAGTATTGTGTTTTATAATACAATATTAAAGTATATTGCGTTTTCAAATTTGCCGCCAATTCTTGCCTGTTTGCTCATTGATCGATATCGATTAATCAATCATAGAACGTCAACCATATATATGTCATAGTCTCTGCTTTGCTTTTGCAGTTTCACATCTGCCAACATGTGACCTAAGTGTGTTTAGTGTAACTCAATAATTTGTAAATTTGTCCTTTTCATGTTTTTGATACAGCAAGTATGTATTTTATTTTGAATCCGATATATTCAGAGGAAATTACATAGCTGTTGTTTAAAAATTTAATTCGTTATTAATCTTTCTTTTGCATATTTTCAGACGCAAAAATGATTCTTTGAAAAAGATACACATAGGGATCGAAACGGAAGAAACATGTTTAAATAATTGCACATTTGTTGTTTTTTAAAAATGATCGAACCATGCGCCGATATCATTTACTTATTACTTTATATACTTAAATTTCGATCGAGAAGAATTTATCTATTATCCTTGTGCGTGTGAAATGAAATTATTTTATTGTATAAAAGTGGTACCAGATAGCACATGACGTCTTAAAGACGTCGTTTTGTCGTCATTTTT
>JAQQRT010000045.1:0-13585 GCA_028454225.1 Lasioglossum leucozonium | reverse complement strand
CTGAGAGGCGTCCGATCCCATCATTCTCGGTTAGATCGTTGAAGTATACGGTTCGCGCGAACCGCGGACTTCCCAAAATTCCGCGCATGACCCAAGTTCGAGGACCGGGGGTGACTCCCGAAAAAGTCCGCCCGGTTAGGACTGGGGTGACCCCCCCCGAAAATGCCTGCCCGGTTAGGTCTGGGGGGGTACCTCCCCCCGGAAATGCCTGCCCGGTTAGGACTGGGGCGACCCCCGAAAAAAGTCCGCCCGGTTAGGACTGGGGGTGGCTCCCCAAAAAAATGCCCCCATCCCCAAGGGGGAGGGGGAGGCTCTCAAAGGGGTGGGGGTCCCAATGGGGGGGCTCCCGGGTCGGGGGTCCCACCAAAATCCCCCTTCCCCCAGGGGAAGGGAGAGGGGTGGGGGTGTGGGGTGGGGGCCTTGTCCCCTCCCCCCGGTTAGGTCTGCGCCGTAAGGTTAATGAACTTGATCCAGAATCCCCATATACTTCCTACTCATATTAATCCCTCATCTTCCCCGTCTCGAATTTCGCGCACAAAAATGGCGAATACAAGCACGGATAAACTCGCGGTTGATAAACAAATACGCGCATTCAAACAAAAACGTAGTTATTTCAAGGCTCAGCTCACATCGCTAGGAAACTATCTATGGACTTTTACGGATTCCCCGAAAGAACGCATCAAATTACGCGAACGAATAGATAGGATGAGAATACTTTTTCAAAATTTTAATGATAATCAGGATGAATTAGCGCTACTAACAGAAGAAATCGATTCAGTAGAGCAAATCCGCGAAGAATTAACAGACGTCTATGATGACGTACTTGCTACAGCGATTGAGCTGGAAGAGTCGTTATCAAAACCCTCAAATTCAATTCATAATGTAGAGTCACATGGAACAAGATTTACACCGAGGAAAATTCCGGTGAACCTTCCAAAAATAGATCTCCCAAAATTTGATGAGCGCATTGAAAATTGGGTGAAGTTCAAGGATGCATTCCAGACGATGATACACTCACATGAAGGTCTTAACAATATTCAAAAATTAAATTATCTGAAACTATCATTGTCCGGACAAGCAGAAATAGCTATCGGCGCTTTTACAATAAGCGACGATAACTACGCGGCCGCATGGAACCATTTAGTCGAAATATATGACAACAAACGCGCATTAGTATTCAGACACGCGGCATTTTTACGTGATACCCCGACAATGCCAAATGATTCATCGGAGTCAATTCGCGATCTAGCAAATTATATGCAGCTGCATATACGATCATTACAAGCGATAGGTAGAAGTTGGGAGGACATAGCAAATGATCTCCTTTCAAGCATAGTAATTTCACGCATGAGCAAGGATACAAGGAAAACGTGGGAACGCACGTTATCCGATACCGAGATGCCCAAAATAAATGACATTTTCAAATACTTGCACATGGCCTCGCATCAGTGCAAGGATTATGAATCCGTCACACATGGAACAGACACGCAAACTCCTAACTCTTATAGACCGCAGTTTAATAATCACGTCAAGACGAATAATCGGGAAAGCACCTTTTTACTGCCCCTTGACCTGGGTCAAATCAAATACTAATAAAAATACATTTAAAAAATACGGAAAAAATATATAAAAAAGAATACATATAAAAATACGTATCACAATACATAAAAAAAGCATACACAAAATATGAAATATAACTTAAACGTTCTCACACGCTCACACACAAACACACGACACTCTCACACAAACACATTGATTCGAGAAGTTATCGTGGTCAGATGGGCCAGTTCGGTCCATCTTTTTCGGCCTCCTCGGTTACCACCTGCAGGATTCTCGCACAGACTCTGAGCTTTCTTTCCATTGGTATAGCATTAATGTATCCCAGCAGACTCATGAGAAAATGATAATCGCCATTTCCTTGAAGTTGGCGGTTTTTGTTCAAATCTAGGAGAAGATTTATCTTTTCTCTTTCAATTTCGACTAATTCTTCGAGGCTGCTTCTGGCGAGCGTTGGCTGCCTTTGCGGCTGCCACTCATGATGACTATTATTTTCTGTAGTCCTAGTGTCATTTTCCGACGTGGTACGTTCCAAGTCCAGAATATTGCCAACTATGGGCCTGCTCGCGTATGTCTCCTCCAAAAAGTTCATATGGGAGAAATACCTCCATGTTGATTCGCCTTGCGACTCAGAGCCTCTCGGCATGATCGTCTTTTTTATCTCCCTTCTGTGGGTGTCCCTCAGCCGTTGCCACTTCGCCTTAACGGCGGCGCCTGAAAGTACATAAATAAAAATTGTTATGTATGATAGGACTGTATACAGGGTGTCCCAAAACTCCTGCGTAAGCCGGAAATGGGAGGTTCCTTGGGTCATTTGAAGCGACATTTTCCTTTACAAAAATGGCGTCTGCGGCTTTGTTTAGGAAATATTAACGAAAAACACGGACCAATCAGAGCGCGACTTAGAGCGGCGAGCGTTGTCGGTACGCCGCGATGTCGCAACATCAAGAGTTTCTCGATTATGTCCCCGATTTCAATGAGCTTTGGATATGCTGTTAAGACCATGATTCTGAACAACATTTTCCTTTAGACTTTTTGCCTTGCGGCTTTAGTTTACGAGATATTTGTAAAAACTTTTAAACTTGGTCATTGAAATCGGTGAGGATCCACATCATTTTTTCCCGAACGAGAGAAGAAGCAGAAACTGATTAGATTAAATTAAAAACTCACTTATTCAGCCGTAAATCCATTTGCTGCTTCGAAATGTGTGTCACTGGGTCATGCGGTGACGAACTGCACAGATGTCTTCAGGTGTACGACAGTACCGAAAGCCAAGGGTTGTACGGTCAGGTCAACGAACTGCACAGGTGGTGGTAGATAGCAGGTATACGACAGCCCGGGGTTGAGCGGTGAAGTCAACGATCCGGACTTTTCACTTTCACTTTCACACAGATTCCACAAACTTTTTGCACGGTGCGGGTACCATACTCTCCTACCTGAGTTACGGGATCAACCTGAAAAATTCTCTCAGTACATGCGGATGAAGAAGGAGACATTCAATTACATTTTGGAGGCTATCCGAAATAAAATAACCAAACACTCCAATTTCCGGAAGTGTATTTCGCCAGAGGAGAGACTGATTGTTACACTGAGGTAAGTTGTTTTTTAATTTGATTGAAATTAGTGTCATCGAATAATTCTTTCCTATCAACGGGACTTGCGTTCCGATTGTTAGCCTTCTCATTCAGAATGGCCAATAATACGATTTCCCGCATCGTGTATCAAACTTGCCAGGCAATTTGGGATGCGCTCCAAGAAATGTACATGCCTGTTCCATCAACGCTGGACCTACAACAAATTTTGGTGGACTACGAGCGGCTGTGGAATTTTCAAAATTGCGTTGGGAGCATTAATGGAAAGCATATCCGGGTCAAATGTCCACTGAGATCCGGATCCAAGTTTTTCAATTATAAAAAGTTTTTTTCAATACAGCTGCAGGGAAACGCTGACGCGACATGTAAATTCATCACAGTCGATATGGGCCAATATGCGGAGACGAACGTTTTCCGACGCAAGAAGCGACGAGAGAAGAAAGTAACTTTAATACACGATTGAGCAGAGCCAGGCGATGTATCGAATGTGCATTCGGCATCCTGGCGGCCAAGAGGTGCCTGAAAACAGAGCTGCAGATGCACCCGAGACACGTGGACATCGTTGTCAAATGTGCCTGCCTACTCCACAATATCATCATCAACAAGGAGGTAACAGGCGACCCTGGAATGGCCGAACCACGAGAAACGCCGGAAGATAATTGGTCCGACCGGGGCAATCGACCAAGGTCGTTCTCCACTCGTGCATCGCGGCGTGCGTATGAAATACGCGAGCAATTTACCGAATACTTCCAAAGAAATATGGAAGACGGTTTATAATTGTAAGGAATGTTTTCTTATATGCATTTTTTATACACGCGCGCTCGTGTGTTTGTGTACGTGTGTGCCTATTTCTTTGTATTTTGTATATGTGATTTTTTTATCTATGTTTTTATGTATTTTTATATGTATTTTGTAACTATTGTTAAATAAGTAATTATTAAATGTATTTTATAATTTACATTTTATATTTTCCTATTTCTTTGTCTTTTGTATATGTTTTTTTAAATGTATTTTTATATGTATTGTCACGTCAGCCGACGTGTTACTGACAGACACGCGAACGCAGTAGAATAGACGCAGTAGAATAGGTAAATTAATGTAAGACTAATATAAGTAGATTTAGACATGCGTAACCATTCCAATCACCATACCCGATTCCCATTCCCACGCTGCTAATTCCTTCCCATTCCCACGCCGCTAATCCCACGTGTTCGCTAATCAAAACCTTATCACATCCTCACCAAAAGAATTCCTGAAAATCCCGTCCCCATATCTCCTTATCCCAATCCGACTCCGCTCAGACCAAACATCCGTCGCGAATACAAAACCATCAACCCAACACCGAAACGTCACACCACCGATCCAACGAGGTCCGTGCGAAAATCAGAACGTCAGTCTTGTTCTTGATTCCAGAGTGACGACTTCACTCTTCCCTCGCGACCTACGCGTTTCTACTCCCAACCTCCCATTTCGTAGCGTTAATTCTTAATCTTAGTTATAGTTCGCGTAGTGTTAGCTTCATAGTGTATTTTTACTTTTATTAATTCAATAGTGTTATAATTACATCGTCTCTATATTCTCTCACCCTCAACTCAATACGTGTGTGTTCCGCGCTGTAGCATCCTTTCGACAATTAACCTACCAGTGTTTTCCCAGCTGTATACGCTGAGCCCACCAGGTCGCTCGGTATTCAGTACGGATCTCCTTCTCGCGTTCTTTAATCATTCCTGTATAAGCTACAGCGTAAATGTCCCGTCGCGCCGGTCGGAAGTATCAATTGAGGAAACTCGTTCGAGATTTCGTTCGCGAAGACGTAGAACTACATCCGTATTTAGGAGTCCGGGCTCTCCCCGTAATCACCAACATCTCGGTCTTCCGCGGCACTGTTCGAATGATAGGCTAATCATCAGGGAGCCCCAGCGACACCACCCCGTCGCCGTTCCAGTCCGGCAGCCCTGGCCCGCACGGTGTCCTACTAGGGGTTAGGTTTGCTGGGGGGAGCTTCTCTCCGGGAGGGGGCATTCCATGCCAAGAGATGGGGGTGGTCGGTGGCATTCGTTCACGAGATCCCGACCGCCCCCCCCCCAATTAGCTCAGGGAGGCCACCGCGGGGTCTCCGCGGGGCCGGGGAGAGTCCCACATAACCCCGCTTCCCCCCAGAGGAAAAAAAAAAAAAAGGTAGACGAGCGCTCCAGGTTGCAGAAGGCAGGATCTTTCACGTCATTCCGTCGATTGGTGAAATTCGCGAGCCCTCGTGTGACCGTTATGTATCTTTATTCAAGATAAATTCTCGACAGGGCGATCACGACCCTTGATTGACTTGTCTTTATTAGGTTCGTGCCTCCAGGCACTGGAAAGCGGAGAGTGTTTGGGTCTTTGTCAAGAAATCTAGACGTATTCTGGTAGAATTGGAGTATATTCTGATATCACGACGAATTCGTACACTATGAATGTTTTAATAAACTTTCGAACAAACCTAATGAGTACGGCGATAGATGTGTCGCAAAATTTTATAATATTTATAGGACTCTGACGTAAACGGCGTCAGCTCGTTCGCAACGCGAAATACACGGAGACCTCACGTATACGGCGATACGCGATTTTAAACAAAATGACAATTTTCAAGGGACCCTGACGTAGACGGTGTCAGGTCAATCGCAGTGCGATATTCACGGATACCTAACGTTCACGGCGTTAGATAGGACTCAACATCTGGGTCGGTATTGTATATCGAACGAAATCGGATAGTTGTAACATCCACGTATCATGCCGATTACTCGGGATGGGAACGCAGATGACAATACGTTAAAATATCTTAATCGTCTGCCACACCAAAAGAGTTCAATCGTCGGCACTAGGTGGATTCGGACGAACTCCGGTGTTGGAAGAACGATTTCAATATGATTTTATCCTGTGTGCTAATTACGCGATTTCAGACCGCTCTGACCCGATGCAAGGACCGCTGTAACACTCGTGTACCAGGCCGATTACTCGGAATAAATACACGAATGATAACAAGTTAAATATCTCTGTTTAAGTTAGAGTAAGTTAGTTTGTAAGTGGTCGCAAGCGAGCGATCGGCCCGGAGGAGCACCCCGCGTTCCGCGTCCCACGAACATACGCTCCTGCGTATCAGCCGTGCGCGGTGCTCCTTGTTTTTGACAATTCCCGGAAAGGCGCTAGCGATGAGCCATGACGCGTCTACCGAGGATCACCGTTAATCGCTCGCGTTTAAACGAAAACAGATTCGTTCGAACGGTCATCACGATTACATCGCACGTCGCATACCTATAGCTGAATCACACAGTCTTTGTTTCGATCACCAGTGTGCTCCCCGTTGCTATCCTATATTCAAACGATATTGTTTGTATACGCGAGTGCAATTTATTAAAAAATACCAACGTTTGTCGCATTTCTAGTGAGTTCAACTCGGTAACCGGTTCTTCCACGATTCCCTATCCCGAACTCCCGTCTGTGTTTGCACCCGATCCTTATTATTTGTTTTCCATACAGTCCACTTCCCACATCAATTTCGTCCCGGGTTCCCAAACAATCTCAATAATCTGCTACGCCGAAGGAGTTCGTTCGTCTGCACTTGGTGGTTTCGGACGAACTCTGGCGTTAGAGGAATAATTGGGATATAACTAAATCCTTTTTCGCGACGAGAGAATTTACGGCAGACCGTTCTGCTTGACTTCCGAAAGCCAATACAAGCGGGCTCAGTCACCCGTCCGGTTATCCGCGTCTCGTACCTTTATAAATTTGACTGCTGCGCTGGTCCGCGATATATTCACGGTCTACGAATATTTCCAGTGCCCTAATGCGGTTTGCATTAGCAGCTCCTCGGTTTGAGGCGCGTACGAGACGAGGGTAACCCAGGCGGTTTGACTAAGGCACCAAGTCGGTTTGACTTCCCGTTCTCGCACCGGTTTTCGGAACCCGTCTTGACGCGTGCTTCTCGAACCGTTCCCAGACGCAGAGTGTCGATCCTTTGTCGCGCATCGACCTCCTTCGATCTAGATCGAGTAGGGATCGATGCGCACGCACTTCTAGACCGGGGCGACCCCGCGATTTCGCTGAAATATCGATACTATATGTCGCGGTGTGGCACGGTGGGGCAATGATGATGCTATGACACGCGGTGAGATGGTGTAAGTCGAGTCTGTGTACACATACCCAGGCCGACATACCCTGTTCTCACATTTATGTAACTTGTACGGTTACACTCGTTAGACGCGGACGTACTCGCCGCGTGGACGAAAAGTCGGTTTTAATTTAGTGCGTCTAATTCCGCGGCGGCACCGATTCGATCATTTTATATTTTCGACCCCTCACCCGCGGGACGTAACAGCATTTTTTTTGTATTTTTATATGTATTTTGTTAATATTATTAAATACGTAATTGTTAAATGTATTTTTTAATTTGTTCCTAGCATACGCTCCTGTGCCTGACTCTACCATACGGAATAGCCCTCCCCACCCCCCTCCCCCAAGGACCGTGCACAACATATAAACAAATTTAGCCTATCGCTAGGTGTGATGCTTCTGAAACAAGGCCTGCCTCTTCCACTCTGATCCAATCGGCCTCACATTCGTAGCTAGATACACCACCGCTAGTTACACCATAGAAATTGTCGTGCTCCAATGAAATGCTGAAATTCTTGTGAAGTTTTCCAAATTGCTCGGCATATCTTATAAACAATCGGCAATTCGTGCAATCGTATTGTTGGCCATTCTGAAAATGTACGCGCCAGCCCCGTTGATAGAAACCTAAAATAAAAATGGATATTACTTATGGAGCAGTATTGTAGGAATTATTCTATGACATTAATTCAATGACATTATTCAATGAAATAATTGATAAAAAATAACTCACCTTAATGTTACTACGAGGCTCTCCTCTGGCTAAGTGCTGTTCGGAAAATTGGAGTATTTTTAAATTTCGCATTCAATGGCCTCCAAAATGTAAGTGAATGTTTCTTTCTTCATTCTCATATATTCAAAGAGTTTGTCGGGTTGATCCCGCAAACGAGGAAAGAAAATGGTCATGAAGAAATTAAAACGATTTCGCGAACAGCCCGCACTTAAAATATAAAAATCATGGTCTTAGCCTTTTTAAACCCTAATTGTAGTAGATGTCTTTTTCTCGCAGACTGTTGAATGAGCATTTGCTCCATTGACACCATGGTGCATCGCGAGCAGTTGTTGCAGGCCGCCGGACCTCGTTCAGCGAAGCCTCTCGGAAACTTGGGGTTTATGATACCAACAATTGCTTTTACAGCCAAAAGCAAACGATCGTAAAGGACGGAACGCTGCTTTGCTTAACATTGTGAATTGGATGCCCTAAAAATGGGTTTCTGTGAATGGGTCGCACAGTGATGCAAACTCGTCAAAACGTGGCAATAACTTGTTTACTATGGTAACGCCATTTCAAAAAAACTATGCGACAATATTGAAATACATCGGCCTTAAATTACAATAGAGTCTTAACAAGAAGCACTGACATTAGAAACAAGTTTCACATACACTGTTTAGAGAAAAAATTTATTCTCATTTTTTTGTGTATATGTATTCCTTCATTTTCCAAAGTTTTATCGTGTAGAGATTATTCAGTACCGTGAGTACATTACTTTCATTTATAAAAAATACAAATTATTATATTATTAGACGAAAATTATTAATTTTTTTGTCTACTATTCGCACCCTTTGAGTCCACCCGTTTTTTTTTTGGTCTACAACTAGGCGTAAATATAAACGTTATAACACAAAACAGTTTGCGACTTTTTCCGAATTTCCGAGAAATATGGTCACAATGGTTTTGGAAAGCGTGTGACGAAAGATTCTTTCAGATCCATATTTATTATGCTTAACATTTTTGAAACCAATAAAATTAAAACAAAATCCGAATGGTGTGGTTCAGTTTTTTTCTAGAACCAGATAATCAATTAACTAATAATTAAAATAAACGACAATTAAAAATAAATTATCTTCTTTATTCCTTCTCCATTAATTAATTTTTCCATCTATATATTCTATTTCATACAACACATCACAGAATATCATAATTTCTACTTTAGAAACACGTACGCGCGTCCGACGCGTCGGACGAAAAACGAAATGATTTGATTTTCCTCCGACCGTCGTCCGACTTTGGTTGTCCCATGGGTAGGGTCCTGTTGAGGGGGACTGAGGGTATGTGGCCTTCACAGTGGTGACTCTGATCCACTGTGGAGTTCGTCATCTCTCTTTGAGGTGGTCACATACCTGAAATCCTCTCGCTCCACCTCCTCGTGGTGGTCCCTGGGCGCTCACCATAGCTGGTGAGTGGCTAACGGAGCGAGGGGTGCACGGCGGGAAGTAGTCCCGATGATGTGCGAGGCGATGCCGGCGGGATCTTCGGATCCTGGTAGGGCCTCCTTTGCCGGTAAGGCTCGCACGGAGGGGTGAAAACCGTCGTTTCGGGATGGGAATATGGTTTTGGACCCGGGCACGTTTAGGAGTATTAAAGAAAATTATGGCTGACTCTAAGGATGATGATAAAGTTTACGGTGCAGGGAGCTTCGGATCCCCCAGTACCGGCGCGGTTGGTGGTGGTCAAGCAGGCCCCGCCGCGTCGTTATCCGACGACTGTGGCCAGATGGTGACAGACCCCCAGGTCGCATCTGGTTCTATGGCTACTGGGGAAGAGGTGGCACCTTCCGGTGCACCTTTTGTGAGGCTTGGTCGTGAGTATTTTTCGGACCAAGAGGATTCTGATTCTAATTCGGAGAAGGCTTGCGGCAGGCTCTATGAGAAAGGTGACTCCTTGGATACGGATGAAGACGACGATTCTGCGGAATATAAGTTAGAGTTGGCTCTGGAAAAAGAAGAACATTTCCAGAAGATGTTCGACGATGTCAAACAAGGGATTGATATCGTTGGACCTGAGGGAGCGTCGGAACGCCCATTCATTGTCCCTCCTACTATGGAGATTGACATGGTTGAGGAGATGATGCGACACTGTGCCCGGAGGAATTTCGAGGATCGTCGTTGGATGAACATCGAGATGTCCGAAGAGGATGAGTCAGACGAGGAGTATAGTTGCCGTGGGCAGAGTGCAAGGGATGAGATTAACTCAAGAATTGCCTTTATGGCGGCGGCCAAGAGGTATCTTGAGTTAAAAGGGATCCAGGAGAAACCTAAGGAAAGGAAGAAAAAGGACAACAAGAAAGACCGGAGGGACAAGGATAGGAAGGAAGATAGGAATAAGGAATCTGGCAAGGATAAAGATAAGGATGGGAGCAGGAAATTGGATAAGTCTTTGGACTTGTCAAAAGATTCTGTCCCAGAAAAATCTACTAAGCCTGTGATTCTTAAGGATTTCTCTATTAATTTAGGGAAACGTTTCTTCCCGGGAATCCTTAGTACAAAGGCAAAGATCAAGAAAGATAAAATCCTGGAAGAAGAGAAGCCACAGACTTCCAGGAATTATGTATCTGAAGAAGTTACTGTGGTGGAGCGTGTTGTGGGTGTTGAGGTGCCGATGACAACGACAGAAGTTGTTCCGACGGGGTCTCTTGGCTTCACACCTACGGATGTCAGTCAGGATAAGGAGGATTCGAGCCTCATTGAAATTATGGATACGGCTTCTGACTCCGCTTGGCGGGAGGATATTTCCTATGCCAGGAGGGGGAAGAAGAAAGACAAAAAGAAGGATAAGGGAACTAAACGCAGAAAGATAGATGTGGCCCCTGCTGAAGTGGTCCAGGAGGTGCAGATTGAGGAGGGGTCTGACCCAAAGGACCCGGACTGGGATAGCTCCTTGATTCATGGTAGGAGATCACCATCTTCTATGGAGGTGGATGAGGAGCCAGGGTGTTCTTTCTGGCCGGTGGATAAAACTGCGCCAGTGGAACCCTGGGAACCGAACAGTCCGATAGTAGGCAGTCCGGCAAATTCTGCTGTAAAGACGAGGGGATCTGGCAGGAGAAAAGTGTGTAGGTTGGACTCTTCTAGTAGTTTGGAGATCAGACCTTTATCTCCGGCGAACAGTGTTCGGCAACAGGTTAATGTTGCCGGAATGAGGACACCGGAGAGAACAGGATCTGGGATGGAGGATGTGTGTGTTACTTCTACAAAAAAGAGGATAATGTCACCAGCAAACCCGGTGACGAGACAGCTGGAGATACTGTCTAGAAAACTGGATAAGACACTGGACGTGGTAAAGGATCTGTCTATTTACATAGATTCTAACAAAAACATCAGGGGGAGTTACAAAGCGGTCTGTAAGAAACTTCCCGATGATGTAAAGAAGCTTATTGCAATCAAGGAGAAGCTTATTAAGACTTCGACTTAGAAGAAAACGAGTAGAAGTGCGGAGGCCTCGGTTATGACGTCACCCATTCAAGGGTTGGAAAGGAAGACACCGGATAGCGTGTTGAAAGTGTTAGAGGATGTAACACACGAGATTAGATCGGTGGGATTTTTGCAGCAGCAACCGGTATCGGTCCCTGTTGGTTTAAAAACCAAAAAGAAGAAGATTTTGGGGAAGAAGAAAGCTGGTACGCAGGTGGCTATGTTGACATCCCGGCCATCGTTTGCTGGTGTGGTGAAGGAGGATGCTGTGGCGGGTGTTTCAGGAGTCAATGATGGACCTCGGATCGGTGAGGCCATTGACCCAAGAAAGGATTCATTATTGATGATCTTGGAGCATATGACAGAGCAGCGTAGAGCCGCTCTACATCATTGGAGCTGTCTTCAGAAGATTGGGGCATCTATGGAAGAGGACAAGGAAAAAATACGTGCGTTGAGGGGGAAAATCTCCGATCAACTGCTGGAACAATTGCTGGTATTCGCGGATGAGCAGCAAAGAGTTGTACCCATTGCGGGTGACATGGCTCCGGCTCATCCGGGAATTATAGTATCAGGACAAAGGAAAATACCGGATGAGAATTTACGGGAGGAAAAGTGGCAGGTGGTGGGGAAGAAAGGACGCAAGGGAGGTAAAACTACCACCCCGATGGCGTCGGCTCCATCCACGCCGGTTAAGAGTACCCCGGTTAAGGTTAGAAAGCAGATACCTTTTCGGCCCAGATGGACGATACCTCGATCTGAGGCTATTATGATTGAAACCAAGGATCTGGATGACTTTAAGAAAGTTTATAGCCAAATTCAGCATGGCATTAAGGATCCTACCTATATCAGAAGCTTGAAAAAGTCCCAAAAGGGGCAAATGATTGTAGAATTAAACGAAAGATGCGACCCCATCCTTGTCAGACGACAAATATATGACATTGTTGACAAGGATGTAGGAATTAAAAACCTACAAAAGAGTTTCGAGATTGAGGCTAAGAACATTGACCCGTTAATGGAAGCACCACAGGTGGTGCAAGCATTGGCGGGTCACTTGAATATAGACCCGAAGGAACTTAGTTTTAAGGTCATGCGGAGTACAAAAAATGGTACTCAGGTAGCGGTGGTGTCAGCACCGACGAAATATATAAGGCTGATCATGGAGAGACCACAGCTCCGAATAGGGCTTACGGTGGTAAATTTGAGTGCTGCCCCTCGTATGATTAGGTGTATGAGTACGACTCAATGTCGTACAATGTCAAAGTATTGAGTAAGACTCAATTTGATGGTGAGTTGCGTTGTCGGAAATGTGGGATGGCTGGTCACCATATGAGAGAGTGCAGAGGTTTGTTTAATTGTATGGCTTGTACAGCCAATAAGTCAGATGTGAACCATCTTATGGGCTCGATGGCGTGTCCTATCTTTAGGGCTCGCCACACGGAGCTTAAGATGCAATTGGTTAGATTTCACCAGCACCACGTAAGCAATGAAATTACCGACAAACGGGGAATAGATAATATGGAGGTGGATGAATGACACAGGCCGACTAACCTTAATCGAGGTTGGTCGCTCTGTGTCAGTGGATGAATGGATGAATGAAGGATTTCTATGATTGTAAATACATGTACATATGTTTATTTAATCTTTATTAAATAATTAAGTGTGTACATAAATTGTTAGTTAAATAGTTGTTACATAGTAATATTATTGTAGTTAGTTTGGTTGTATATAACGGGTAGGGCCGAAGTAGGGAGTCCGAGGAGAAATGCGGAAAGCGGGGCCCTCGGACTCTCCGCCTCTTCGGCATGTAGTCAGTAGAGGGGCAGCCTATTGGCTGTGAGAGGAAATGGTTGAGTGGGTATTGCCGGTCCTTCTGACCGGTTGAGTTCCACACTCCCCCGGTCCTTCTGATCGGGGGGTCGCGCGTAAATGCGTTTACCGTCAACCTCTCCCTTAACAAAAAAAAAAAAAGGTCTGGGTTAGGCCAGGGAACCGGAGGGTTCTGGGATCCTCTAATGATGACTCTGATTCATTAGAGGATATACCACAGTGGTGGTGGTCCAGAACCTGAAATCCTCTTCCTCCACCTCCTCGTGGTGGTTCCT
>JAQQRT010000044.1:0-13630 GCA_028454225.1 Lasioglossum leucozonium | reverse complement strand
GAGGGGGAGGCTCCCAAGGGGGGGGGTCCCAATGGGGGGGGCTCCCAATGGGGGGGGCTCCCACCAAAATCCCCCCAGGGGAAGGGGGAGTGGTGGGGGGTGGGGTGGGGGGCCTTGCCCCCTCCCCCCGGTTAGGTCTGCGCCGAAAGGTTAATGAACTTGATCCAGAATCCCCATATACTTCCTACTCAATGACCACAGAGATCTCTGTAGAAGATGCGGCGTTTTCGGCCACACAATCAATAATTG
The DNA here is from genome assembly GCA_028454225.1 of Lasioglossum leucozonium. NCBI lineage: Eukaryota > Metazoa > Arthropoda > Insecta > Hymenoptera > Halictidae > Lasioglossum > Lasioglossum leucozonium. Next base: position 13,381 of record JAQQRT010000044.1, on the reverse strand, counting down.
CAAAGCTAACAATAGATGTATACTTTGCATAAATAAAGGACTACACGAGACTAAAGCGGACCACGTAGCGGGCTCCCTGAGATGTCCTCAATTTAAAAAATATGTGACAGATTTAAGAACTAGAAAAATGGTGAGTTCAATCTAAGAATTTTACAAATAAACCTCAATCATTGCAGAATGGCCCAGATGCTAGTCGAAAGAACCGCAGAGGAGGAGAAGGCCGATGTCGTCCTCATCTCCGAACCGAGGTTTAACAGCGACAAATGGATCAACAGCAGAAACAATAAGGCGGCCGTATGGATAACAAAGTTCAATGGAATATACAATTATGAAGATGCAGACCAACAGGAAGAAGACTTCGCAGCAACCAGGATCGGAGATGTGGTCGTCATCGGCGTCTACCTGTCTCCCAATGTCCCTATAGGTGAATATGAAAGTAAGGTCAGAAAAATAGCGGATTACATTAGAATTAATAATAATAAAGGCCTCAAAGTAATTACAGGAGGAGACTTTAATGCCCACTCACCGGCATGGGGCTCTGATAAGCTATGTAAAAAAGGAGAAGTATTACTTACCTGTTCCCTCGATGTTAATACCTACCCGTTTTGTCCTGTAGGAGGTCCCACCTTCCGGAGAAGAGATGCTGCTTCCTGCCTGGACTTCGTAATGATAAATAAAAACCTGGAAAACAAAACAGAAGAAATAATTAGTAAAGTGTTGGACAAAGATTCCTCCTCGGACCACAAGTATGTATTGACTCTACTTAAATTAAACGATAAAATTCCCTGTAAACAGAGAAGCGGAGCCAGATGGAAGGTCTGCAGAGAAGATCTGGAAAAAGCTAATAGTTGTATGAACACATGGATAACTCGTAACAATACTCAATGGATGGTAAATTTTACACTGCAAACCCAGGAAATAATAGATGAAATCAAAAGGATAATCAATAACAATCTGCCCAAGATACCGAATAAAATAAATGCAAAACATAAAACTTGTTGGTCTAAGGAAATGGATGACTTAAGGAAAGGCATCAGATCAAACAAAAGGAAAACTCAAAGGGAAATGAAAAAAGGTAATCCAGATATAGCGGGCTTTTATAAAGAAAAAATGAGAAAACTAACAAAGGAACTTAAGTATAAGATATATAAAAGTAAATTGGAAAGATGGAATGAACTTCTGAATATGGTAAATACAGATGTTTGGGGTAAGCCCTACAAGGTAATTTTGCATAAAATCAGGGCTAACAGTGCTCCTGCGAATTTAACAGAGGAATTTGTTGAAAATATACTAATAAACCTTTTTCCTAGGGTGGTAGTAACCAACGAGAGTGAATCCAGAGATACCGATACGTCCTATCAGACTGAAATACTAAGAAACGATAGTAATAGCCTACTAGAGTGGGAAGATTTCAACGAAGAAGAGATGAAAGACGCGATTAAAGAATTGAAGCCAAAAAAAGCAGCTGGTCTGGATGGAATACCTCCTGAAATCTGGAAATTTTTAATTAATAATAATATAGAGTTTTTCGCCAAATTTGATAGTAGTATTGTTAAAGGGGGGGAAATCCCGAAAGAATGAAAAGCCGCCAGGGTAGTTCTACTCAGAAAGGAAGGAAGGGATCCGGGTGACTGTGGAGCGTATAGACCCATATGCATTCTTAATTCAGGGTCCAAAATCTTGGAATATTTGATTAAAAATAGATTACAAAAAATACTAGGAATAAACCCATTTAACATAAATCAATTTGGTTTCATTAAAAACAAATCTACGGTTATGGTTGCCGAAAAAATTAACAAATTTTGTAAAAGTGCAACTGAAAGGCAGAGGTACGGGACCCTTGTGGCCTTAGATATAAAGAACGCATTCAATACGCTAAATTGGAAGGAGATAATCAAAGAATTAAACAGAAGGAAACTACCGTCATATCTGATACAAATCATAAGAAACTATTTTAACAACAGAGAAATTATATATGAAGCTATGGGAAAAGACATAGAAATCGACATGCATATGGGAGTTCCACAGGGTTCAGTGCTGGGTCCCTTCCTTTGGAATCTGGTCTATGATGGATTACTGAGGCTTAGGCTTGATGGCTGCCATCTCAAAGCCTTTGCTGATGATGTTCTAATCTACGCAGAGGATGCAAGCCTGAAGGGCTTGCAGAATAAGATCGAAAAAGGCTGTAGAATGACCAAATCTTGGCTGGATAGAGTGGGACTACAACTGGCGGAACAGAAAACGGAAATAATAATGATAAACAGGAAATATATTCCTCAGGATTTTCGCTTTAGAATAGGGGATACGGAGGTACCACCAGCTAGATGCTTGAAATATCTGGGGATCATTTTTGATCCGACTAGAAATTTTAGAGCTCATATAGAAAAAACAACAAATAAAGGGCTTAGAATTATGGCGGCTTTATCTCGTCTTATGGGAAATCTGGAGCCGGCTAAACAAAAAGCCAGGAAACTCTATTATAATGTCCTGGAATCGATTGTACTATATGGTGCTCGGGCATGGGCAGAAGCACTTAACTTCAGTTGTAATAAAAAAATATTGGAAAAAACGCAAAAAATAGGACTACACAGAGTACTATCCGCATATAGGTCGGTATCCCTGGACGCACTTGCAGTTATAAGTGGGACTACACCTTGGGGAATTAAAATTAAGGAAAGAGATAAAATTCTAAAATGGGAAGAAAATCTGATCCAACAAAACAATCCAGAAACAAGACCCAGGAGAAGAGCAGCGTTGGCAATAAATAGCGGTAACATGGACGATTATGTATGGGAAGTGGATAGACTAGCCACAGAAGAAAACAGATATAATAATCCGAGAATTGAAGACTTCGAAAGGGAAAACGGACCTTTCAATAATGAAGAAGAAAAGAACCGAGCAGTTAAAAAATGGATAAGAAAAAAAGCGAAGGAGAAGGCATTGACAGAATGGCAGGAAGCTTGGGACAGATCAATTAACGGAAGGTGGACTTACAGAATTATCCCGGACATCAGGATATGGAGAACAAGAAGATGGGGACAGGTAAGCTTTTACACTGCTCAAATACTAACTGGCCATGGAGTTTTCAATTCCTTTAGATGCAGAATAGGAAAAACTAACAGCGACAAATGCTGGTACCATAGAGACATTGTCGATGACCCATTACATACTCTGCTGTACTGCTCCAAATGGAACTTGGAGAGACAAGAATTTTTTGAAAAAACTAGGATACATGGGACAGGTATGATCGAGGAAATCATTGACCTCTGTACTTCCTCCGAGGAGAGATGGGAAGCCTTCACAGAATTATGTAAGAGGATTCTCAAGCAAAAGGAAGAGGAAGAGTGGAAAAGGGAAGAAAGTGGTGAAGAATTATTAACAACAAAGAGAAACCTTTCCAAGCACGGAGACGAAGAAGAAGGAGGATTAAATGACTTGGATGAAGCGTAGGAGACGGGCCTGAAAAAGAAGAAAAGCAAAATGAATAATTTAAAAAAAAAAAAAAAAGTATACTTACCTGCCGAGATATGATGAAGATAGAGATGAAGAAGATGGATGTCTGGACTCGGACGTATTATATGAACCGGACCTGAAAAGAAGAAAAGTTAGAAGTAATAAATAAAAGAGTATACTTACCTGCTGAGATATGAAGACGAAGATGATGAAGAAGAAGGTTGAATGGACTTGGACCTGTAAAGAATATAGGCAAAATTAGTTTTATTATGAAACAAGAAAAGGAGAAGTCAATAAGGAACTACATCTGGACCGGGATCTAGAATGAAGAGAAATTAAAATCCAAAACAAAATTTATTCAATGTACCCGGTAGACAAGAAAAGATGAGGAAGACTAAGATGAAGAAGACCAACGACATGCCGAGGATAAGATGACTTACTATTAGGAAAGACCTGAAAGAATAAAGGCAGTATAATTAGTATACCGACTATATATCGGTACAATAATAAGAAAACTGTAATTAAAAGATAAGTATTATAATGTACAAATAGAATGTAAGTTAACTAATATAATAAGAATAAATGTAAAAGATGTAGTATAGCTCTAATAGAGCAAGAAACGTTAGATTAAGTATAAACATAATAGGATTAAGACGAGTACTTACATATAAACTATTAGCTATTCGGACCTCAGCAATAAATAAAAATAAAAATAAAGAGCGTACGTCGAGCCTGTCAAAGATTAATATAAAAATAGAGAATTCTACAAGGAATTAGGAAGCTTAGTGAAATAAGGAGATCGGAGAGACCAAATAAAATAAGTACGTACAAGTAGGAATCAACCGTGATTTAATCAATGTAAAGGAGTATAGGAGAACTACAAGAATAACATATAGTGTATTTCAGCAGTAGAGGCTTCATATAAACTAACAAGTATACATTGGATTAACAAACTTAAGCCTAACGTAAACAAATTGATAATCTTTCCATCTTATATAAACAAAACAAATAGAATCGATGATTACATCTTTCTGCTTAATAGAAACTTAAATGACTACGATAAGCGCAGGTTAACATAAAACTAGAACGTAGTATATAAATGAAAAGGATACAGAGCCTATAAACTAGAGCTTACAATTAATAATAGAGGTGACGGCCTAACCCGTCTATACATTGAGTCCACAAAGATGGGAGTCGATGAATTCCCTCACGATAGAATTCTGCAGAACGTGAATTCAGAAACTCCAGGAAGGCGTCCTGTGCTGCAGTGGAGGTAGGAAAGGAAATATTTCTAACAGAAGAGTTAAACGATCGGAACAAGTAATAATCACTGGGGGAGAGATCTGAGGAGTGGGGAGGATGGGGCAAGACCTCTACTCCGAGCTCCTCAATCTTGTCCCCAGTGATAAAGGAAGTGTGAAGAGATGCATTATCATGTAAGAGCAAAGGATCTCCACGGTCAGAATATAGAAATTTATAATGTCGAATAGCCTCTTCCAAAAGCTCGCTGTAGCGAGTACTTGTCAGGGGCGAGCCTTGGGGCATAAACTCACATAACAAAACGCCCCCACTGCACCACCAGACGCTAAGCTGGACTTTCCGAGGAGTTTCCTTGCGACGAGAAACGGGTGAGGGAGTGGTCCCCTTAGGGACCCAATGGGACTCACGCTGCTTGGTGGACCCATACCACACCCATTTCTCGTCGCAAGTTATTATGCGATCGAGGAATGAAGAATCGAGATTGCGAAGGTAAAGCTCTAAGCAAATTTCGAGGCGAGCCTCACGCTGAGGCGCAGTTAATTCGTGAGGAATCCAGGAGACAGATCTCTTCACACGCTTCATGGTCTTCAGTTTTCTACACACGGTAGCCGGACTTACTTTTAATTGTGAGGCTAGTTTCCGAATACTTATGGAAGGCTCTGCGGCTAGCATACTTTCTACAGATTCGGTAGTTAGTAAAGGAACCGCATGCCCGCGTGGCTCATTCATTAACGAAAAATTATTGCTTGAAAAACGCTTGAACCAATGTCTCACGGAAGTCCGGGATGTGACGGAACCATAAACCTCCTGTAATCTAGCGGCTGTCTCGGTAGTTGTCAATCCGCAACGGAAATAATGCAAGTATAAGACACGAAGGCTATGGGTGTCCAGATCTGGGCAGTCAAGCTGGAAAGATGTAATACAAAAAATTAGTGAAATGAAGACGTGAGACAATGAAGTGTGAAAGAGTAAACCGAAACTAGAGCGAATAATTTAGATAGGGATATGATAGGATACGATAGCTATGCTACTGTCATGCTAATATAATATATTGGAATCGTCAATTTGATAATAATAATAATAAGAATAAAGCTATCTTTATTACTATTAAAACAAGATTACAATAATCTAAATTTAAATTTAAATTATACCTAGAATGAATAAAAAAAAAGGTAAAACACTTACTGATGCGCGGAATGTACCGGGCTCCGAAACTACACGTGTAGGGGACCGGCTACGTTCCTTGGAAATGCGTTTGGACATGATTCTATAAAGCTTAAAAACCTCTATAACTGAGTCCAATAACAATAATAATAAATGATGATCCGGATAGCTGAAACATAAAGAAAACAAAATGAATTATTAGAAAATTGGCGATTCTAGATATAATGACATTACAGTACATGTATGATGATGCGAAAGGTATTAGTATTATAAAGACAAGGAGGATCTGTGATATGCAGGGGAGGGAAGATACTCTCCCGGTAAAGATGTAGATGGGTCACCCTTCTCTGCATAGCATAGAACCGACCTTGCACTACATAAGCTAAGGTATTCATAATTATATATGTGCAAATAATTACAAGTAGATATGTAAATACGCGCATACGCTCGAGTATTCACCTAGGCAGAAATAGGAACAACAATAATAATAATAACAAGAACAGTAATAAAGAATAAAGATTAATAATAAGGAACGATAAACAGAGGGGAATCTATAAAAATAAAATATTATACTCGCGTTGTACTGATCAACTAACAAACAAGTTTAAATAAGAATCTGCCTGGGGGATTAGCCGAGAGTGTAGGAGAAAAGGTTAGACATGCACATACGTAGACATATATATATATATAAAATCAAGAACTAAGACATAATACTCTAAAAGGGTAATTGTTTAAGGTTTAAAACTCCGCGCGCTAAATAAAAGCTGAGACAATACAATATAAGAAAGGGTAACGTAGTACGGAATGGTAATAGGAAATTAGCTTAGGAATCTACACTACAGACCTCAAAGTTACCCACAGTGGTAAAAATCGTCGGTAAGGATAAGTAGATTCCTTCAACTAGAAAGTAGAGCCCTGCAAAGAAAGGATAATAACATAGTAGAGTTCTGCTAAGCGACTCTTCTATGGAAGAGGGATCGTGTATTTGCTAAGTCCCTAGTAAAACTGTAATTTTGGGGGATTAAGTAGAAACTTAAAATAAAGAACAGGAAACTGTAATGTAGGATAACGAAATGACAGTTTAGGGTTAGATAATTATAAATTATTGTTAAGGGAAGTTTCATATGAAACAACCTTAGAGAAAAAAAGAATATGTTAATACAGGAACGAGGAATGATAAAAACTCGACAAATAGCAGGAAAATAACTAATATTATATCACATAAAATATGACCACGTGCACAAAGAGGGAAATATTATTTCAATAAAAACTCATATTTGGAAAGTTGTAAGGACCAAAGTCATATAGAAATAAAAAATTGCTATTTATATAAGGATTCATATGCAAATAGAAAATCAAGAATATAAGTATTAAAATTTAGAGAAAAATTAAAAAATCTAAAGTGAGCAGGCCAAAAAATAGGAAAAAAATCAGAGAGTAAATAAAGTAAGGCATATATAGGTGAAAAACGAGCAAATACTTAATTAAACGTAAAAGTAACAAACTAAAGGTAGTACGCAGGCGCGAACTCATTAGAGTAAAGACCTGCGACTACTGAGTTAAGAAAGGACAGTAGAGAAAGAATGAGATTTTCACAATAAGATCGAGGTCTCCTCCGGATTGTAGAAACCGAAGAAGTCTCGACTTGAAAAAGTTACAAAGAAACAGTTTAAGAAAAATCTAGACTATTAAAACAAAAAGTGAACACATACGAGTGTAGATTACGAGTCAGCGGATCAAAAGGATCCAAAATTTATACTTCCATAAGACTAAATAATGGAATACGAAGCTAAATGGAATATTGGCAAAATCAATGGTTTGGGTCTAAGCTTACGTCAAATTTAAACTTCAATTAACTAATATTCAAAATTTATAAGAAGGATCAACGCAATTCCTTTACCAAAATGACTGTTTTGATCAATAGTTGATGGCGAACTCACTTTAGATTTAAACAATTACGTAATAAAAAAGTGCATTTTGACAAACTTTACAGTAAAAATATAGGCTTAAATTTACAAACTAACAACAGAAATGACTATATGATTGATTAACAACAATAACTAAGTATGAGCTGAGGTAGTACTCTCCTCTTTAAATAAATAAATAAGTATTTAAATATTTTAATTATTTAAATTCTTGAATATATAAGTAGGGTAACAAATAATTAATAAATAAGTAAATAAGTAAACAGATAGAATTAAAGTAGGTTTTTAGAAAAAATCAAAAGTATAAGATATAAAACACAATGAGATTAAAATTCAAACAACGATTACCATCAGCTTGGAGTAGATTAAAAACTCCCTTGCATTGGAATACCAAACTCCATAGGATAGACTGAATTAACAAGTGTTAAGATTATTATTCTAGAGGATAGGCGAAATAAAATATACCTTACGACGTTATACGATAATTATTAGAGTACACGCGATAATTATAAGTCAACTAAACTAGCTGTTAATATAGTTTAATATAGTACCTAAGAATAACCGAATTGGTGAATAAAGTTAAAATATTAATAATAGGATATTCTTGGTGGAAATATAAAATGGAGATAATAAGTTGAAGATTAGAAACAATGGAATAATCGGAAAAAATTTTTCCAATCTTCTAATATAGAATAAAACAACCGACTAAGGTGACTAATGGGACAAACGCGATAAATGAAAAAACAAGAGAGGGAAAAAACTTCCGAAAGAAGAAGGCCTCATTAAACAATATAATGACAAAAAATATATCTCCACCAAGGATACCAGTGCGAATACACACAGTGCGAAAAACACAGGCGAGCGAATAATGGAAGTAGTTAAAAAAAACACAACTAATGTATAAAAGCAAGACGAGTCCCGACAGACAGGCAAGAACAAGGGTAAACGCGCAAACCGGGGGACGATTACCAACGCACCTGGAGGTCGAACAAGGACCGTTTACTTTCAAAAATCAGAGACTCGTGGGCCGCCGTTCGTAACGGGTGTACTAGAGTAATGAGAGCATAGGCAGAGTGGATAGCCAGTATAAGTTTAAATTAGTGTGGTAGATGATAAAATTAATTTAGTAGATTTTATAAATAAATGTATTAGTGTAGTACGAAGTGTTAAGAGTTATGAGTTAAGAGTTAAGTGTTAAAGTGTTAAGTGTTTAGTGTCAAATTGAGCTATTGGATAGGTTTAGATTAATATTAATGATATAGATATAGTGGTGATGGGGAATGTTTTTTGATAAATAATGTAGGATAATTAAAACACTAGGATTAGGAATTTAGATATAAGGAAAATTTAGAAGGGAAAATTAGAGATCTAATATAGGGAAAGGTGATAGTAGTAGGATAAGAATTAGGATTAGGTATTAAAAATAGGTTTAAAGAACTAGGAAAAAAGTAATAAAGGAAGGAGAAGGGGGGAAATAGGAGGAGGAAGGTTTAGGGCCCGAAGGGTGTCCCACGAATCCACCCTAGATACGCCCCTTCACCTTAAAAGAATTTGAAAATCCGGAAAATTAGATGAAACAACCCACGGTGGGGTGTGTTTCAGTTGAAATCGCCGCGATGAAATCCCCCCTTGCCAGTGTAAACGCTATCGGATGTTAAAAAAAAATGAACGTTAGTAATTGATACCGTGTGTCTTAAAGTCTAATCGGTTTCGATATTTACAATGAATTTCCGCAACTATGATTATGCTATACATGAACCTAAAACTAACGCGGGTTATACCTATCTGTAAACTTAACTACGCGACCGTAACGGGTTTTAACCGGTGCTGATTTCGCTTTTAAAATACTGGTTGGTGCGTTTATGATTTTTGGATGATATACATCTTCTTGTTCATTGCACATTGTATGCGCGGGTTTTAATCGGTCTATTGTCACGGTTTTTTCGCAGTTTCCAATTTTGATAACATAATCTTTAATTCCACGTTTAATTACTTTGTACGGTCCGTCGTACGGAGGTTGTAATGGTTTTTTTACTGCATCATATCGGAGGAATACATATTCGGATGTCTCTAAATTTTTATGTACAAATGTTGTTTGCTGACCATGATGTGCTGCTGGACGGGGTTTTAATTGTTGAATCCTTCGTCGCAACTGATTTACGAACTCTGATGTATCTGGTTCCGTTGTGTTTGTGAAAAATTCTCCTGGAAGTCGGAGATTTCCTCCATATACCATCTCTGCTGGAGTTGCTTGCAAATCTTCTTTAAAAGCTGTCCTTATTCCTAGTAATACTAGAGGTAAGGCTTCTGTCCATTGGTCAGTATCGTAACATCTTATAGCGGCTTTTAATTGCCTATGCAATCTTTCGACCATGCCGTTTGCTGCTGGATGGAATGCTGCTGTTCGAATGTGTTTGGATCCGATTTTTCGAGTTAACTCTTTGAAAAGTTGTGACTCGAACTGTCTTCCTTGATCTGTTGTAATCCGTGCTGGAACTCCAAATCGTGCGATCCACCCCTGTAGTAGGGTTCTTGCGACTGTTTCTGCAGTAATTTCTTCCATTGGCATTGCCTCTGGCCAACGGGTGAAGCGATCGACACAAGTTAAACAGTATCGGAATCCTTGAGAAATCGGCAGCGGTCCCACGATATCGATGTGTATGTGTTCGAAACGCGAGTTCGGTGATTCGAAAGTACCTACAGGAGATTTTATGTGCCGCGTGATTTTATTTCGTTGACACGGAATGCATTCTCTGGACCATTGTGTACAGTCCTTATTAATAGATGGCCAGACGAAACGATTGGTTATTAGCTTACGTGTAGCCTTAATACTAGGGTGCGATAAACCATGCAACGAGTTGAAAATTCTTTTACGCAGATTGGTCGGTACATATGGGCGGATGGTAGAGGTAGAGATGTCGCAAAATATTTCTACTTCTCCATCATTGGTAGTAAAACGCACTTTCTTTAATTTGAGAGCTGTCTCAGACAGTAAGAGGCTTCGGAGCTCTTCATCTGCCTGTTGAGACTGTGCCATTTCCTCGTGATCTACTGCCCTATTTATTTGTTCGACCCGTGACAGCGTATCTGCGACTACGTTCTCTTTTCCGGCTATGTGTCGTATATCAGTAGTAAATTGACTGATAAAATCTAGGTACCGGAATTGTCTGGGTGAAGATTTCTCGAGACGTTGTTTAAAAGCATAAACTAGCGGTTTGTGATCCGTAACTATAGAAAAAACATGACCTTCTAATTGGTATCTAAATCTTTTAACTGCGGAGTATGCAGCCAATAACTCTCTGTCGTATGCGCTATATTTTCGTTGCGCAGATGACAGCGTTTTTGTGAAAAATGCCAGAGGTTGCCAAGTATTATCCACCCATTGTTGAAGCGCCGCTCCTATTGCGAAATCTGACGCGTCGACACTGACGCAAAGTTTTGCGCCAGGCACGGGGTGCGCTAGGAGGGTCGCCTCGGCCAGGGCTTCTTTTACCTGCTTAAAAGCAATCTCTGCCTCTTTTGTCCATATTATATCGGGATTACCGCGAGCAGGTACGCCTTTAAGCAAGTTTGTTAGAGGTACCTGTAATTTAGCCGCGTTTGGTATGAATCGGCGGTAAAAATTTATCATACCCAAAAATCTTCTTAATTCTTTTACAGTTTTCGGTTTGGGAAATTTAACTATTGACTCTACCTTTTCGGGATTAGGGGTTGTTCCTTTTGAATCAACCGTGTATCCTAAAAATTCTATTACGTTTTTTCCAAATACACACTTTGCTGAGTTTACTACGACACCATAATTCTGTAAACGCGTGAAAATTTGTTTGATGTGTTCTAAGTGTTCGGTTTCATCTCTAGAAGCTACTAGTATGTCATCTAAATAGGCGTAACAGAAATCCAAATCGCGTAAAACTTCGTTAATAAACCTTTGAAATGTTTGCGCGGAATTACGGAGTCCAAATGGCATTTTAAGATATTCAAAAAGGCCAAATGGGGTTGTGACAGCTGTTTTTTCTATATCTGCGGGTTCTACCGGGATCTGATGATATGCTTTAACAAGATCCAATTTTGAAAAAATCGTTTTGCCATATAAAACCTGCGAGAAATCTTCAATATGGGGTAACGGATAACGGTCAGGTATCGTTTGTGCGTTTAGTGCACGGTAATCGCCGCAAGGTCGCCATCCATTGTCTTTCTTAGGCACTAAATGAAGGGGTGAAGCCCATGGACTCTTTGATGGTCGAATCACTCCTTCCGACAAAAGGTATTGAAATTCTTGCTTTACGATTTTTAATCTATCGGGGGCAAGTCTCCTAGGCTTAGCGAAAACGGGAGCCCCGTTTGTAGTCTTAATGTGATGTGTCACACAATGTTTTACAACCGGGTTCGTTCGCGTTGGACGAGTTATATCCTTAAAATCCGCCAATATTTTTATGTAAGGTGAATCGCCGACGACCGTTCTTATCGAGAGTACATCTGCGATACCTAATTTTCCTCTCGCGGTGAGGTTTGTTACGTTATCTATGAGACGCTTATTCTTAATATCTACTAACAAGCCGTAATTTTGTAGAAAATCAGCACCGATTATAGGTTTTAGGACGTCCGCTATTACGAATTTCCACTTAAAACGCGACGCAACCCGAAATTTAAATACAAAACGATGTCGCCATACGTCGAGATGGTTGACTCGTTTGCTGCATATAGGGTGTAATTAGATTTGGGTGGTCGACCGTTTACAAGAGTTCGCGGATAAACGCAAATGTCTGCGCCGGTATCTATTAAATACTGAACCTTTGTGTCCCGATCGGTCATGAAGAGGCGGCTTGTTGATGGATCGACGCTCTCCGCCACATCTAGTGCCGATCGGTTTCGTTTCCCTGCTGGCTGACGTATGTACAGGGCGTTGTGCATCTTGTTGAACGGTCTCCGAATCTGCGGTGGTACCAACAAACGCCGGGCTGGGATGGACTTCGCGCTTTGCTCCATCTTCTCCGCCTGATTTGCGCTGGGCTGCGGGATCTGCTTCGTCGGTATCCCCCGTTGCTGGATGCGTGTTGTGTCAACTCCGCCACTTGCTGCGTCAGTCGAGCCATCTGCTCGCACAAGGCGTCGTACTTTGAATCGGTGGAGGTCACTGCAGCGCACTGATTTGAAGGGTTAAGCTCCCTTATTTTATCCGCGAGTTCGGCCATTTTTTCTAACGACGCGTCCATTTGCGTCGCGAGAATAGACCGCATGGATGTGGGCAGTCGGTTCATAAAAAATGTCTGTAGGAATTTGTCCGAAACTGAGCTGCCTGCTAAATTCCTTATGTGTCGCAGGAATTGGGATGGTGTCCTATCACCTATCTCCTCGCGTTCCAAGAGCTGCTGAATCCGCTGCTCCTCCGATGTCGATAATCGACGTATCAACTCCTCTTTTATTTTCCCGTACTTGTCACTGTCCGGAGGGTTTTTAATCACGTCTTCCACCTCTGTCATGCACTTACAGTCTAGATTTGCAGTAATGTAATAAAATTTTGTATTGTCCGATGTTATTCCATTTAGTGCAAACTGTCCTTCTAGCTGAATAAACCAGAG
>JAQQRT010000043.1:0-13695 GCA_028454225.1 Lasioglossum leucozonium | reverse complement strand
TCAAGTTCAAAATCAAAAGAGTTCTAAACAAAGTGTTCGTAGTGTTCCAAGATTCAGAGAGTTCTTGTAGAGGCTTCGTACTATTCTCGTCGAAGGTTCTTAGAGTTCTAAATCCTTACCAAAGCTCGGGAAGAGATGATTTCTTTGGTAGGAATAAACAGAGGAGGACTCACCAGTTCGGGACGTACTCGAGAAACGTAATCTAAGGGTCAAGCATGCGTCTGGACGCGTGTGTCCGTTGGGTTATGTTATGATAACTGAAAATATTAATAAAAAAATTGACAGAATATAAACACAATCAGTTATAACAGATTTGTTTGTTGTACAGTATCGGGGAAAGGTCCTTGAACAAGGGATTTTTGTGCAGCATCTTACGGATTTCGTGAGAAAATTTAATCACGGATTCGGTATGCGTTGCAAAATTTTTGGATTCCGCCCCGAACTGGTGATTCGTCCTCTGCAATCCCTTCCATGGAAATGTACTCTTCCTGAGCTTTGGTAGGGAGTTGCAGAAGAATTAGGACTCACAGTGCGTGTAGAAAGTATTCGTACAATGATAAATTTCAATGAAAATATTGTAAAATTTTGGTTGATTAACTATTTTTTAACATTGAATATGTATATATTCTGAGAAATATATAGATTAAATGCAATGTAAAAAAATTAATTTCTTGGTTAATTTGTGAAAGTGACAAGGAAAAACAAAAAATCGACTGAAATACACCAGTAAATAGTAAATTTTTTGTGGAATTTTTCTGTGGGGGTGTATTGTTTTCGAAATGTACGAGTGTCCAGTTACTTTCTACACTCACTGTAATTGTATCAAATATAACTTAACAGCGAAATTTCGATGTAAGTTTGAAGCTTCGTTTTTTTTAATCTACTAATAAGTTACTACGGACCTCCGCGGATTCGAAGTTTCGAAGTTTCGAAATCTTTGACCTTCGAAGGAAAGTAACAGCACTAACCCAGACCTAACCAAACACAAAATGACAGAAACAAACACAAAACACAGGTATACAATATGTAAAAAAGGAAAGAAAAATGATTGGTGTGGGTTGTGGTTAGGTTGTGGTTAGGCGGCAGCCCCTTCCCCAATATAATAGACGAGATTCTACTTGAGATATTGTAAGATGGTGATGTGAAACCAGACCTAACCCAAACCCCCTCCCCGTCAGAAAATATAACCTCAACCCACTCTAATTACTCTTTCAATCACTGTTCAGTGACCATTTTTCCCAGAATACAGTGTACTGGTATAGAAGTAAAAAACACGTTTTTCGCTAATTTCTATTGATAAAAGATAATGAGACCATACTTAAATTTTCAAATTTTAGAAAAAATTTTTGGGTTTTTCTCAATTTTTTCGAACACCGTTTGTTTTATGATAAAAAGTAATAGGACATAAAATACGCAGCCTGCCTAGATTTACAGGTTTTGTCGAACATATTTTTTCAACGCGATATAAGGTTAGAAGATATTCGAGGAAAACGATTTTATGAGCAATAAATTAATTATTTTAATATTTAACGGCCTTGGGACTTCTTTTCCCGTTATCTGTGGGCACTCAAACTTTGCTGGGATTTTTAAAAATATTTGGAACAATCCTGAGGGTGCCACAACGAATTTCAAAAGTTGAAAATACCATAAGAGCCACCCTTGTGCGGACCGTTCAAGCGTGCGGCGAATAGTATAGTAGACGTAAACAAGAAGGAAGAAAATCTTCACACGTGTTATTTTGTAATAATAATACTGGCCGCAATTACCCGCTGACCGCGACTACCTAATTCTCCCCTATACATATACAGGGTGTCCCGCGAATCATGGTCATTCTGTGATTAGGCTGTCATTCTACATGTAAAAATGAGTAGAAAAAAAAGAAAAAAATTTTTTTCTGCGAGTCTTCGTTTTCAAGAAAATCAACTTTGAAAATACTGAAAGTATACGTGCTATTGATAGGAATCGTTTGACGCGTCTGATCATGACCAACCTATTTTACTTCCTGCGTATACTAGAGCACGCGATACCGATGGATCTTTAAAGTTGATTTTCTCGAAAACGAAGACTCCCAGGTAAAAATTTTATTTTTTTGATCTCCTAATCGGTTGACCATGAGTCGCGGGACACCCTGTATGTATTCTCTGATATAAATTTGTTCTCCTCTAATCAAGCGGCATTGGTGTAAAACCTAATAGATAGTTCTTGAAATACAAATTGTCAATGCCAAACAAACTACTTTCAAATGTAAAATTCGTGCAATAAATGATGACACCATCCTTATCTGCATGTTTGCATTGTGTCATTCAACGAGTATGTTATTTTTCGTGACGATTGTGAGACATTCATGTTGTATTTGCTGCAACGAAGAACGTTTTGAGTAGAAATTGTATTAAAAATCATTTATATAGGGATTTTAAAAAATGTCGGATAACCTTGAAACGGGGCGGTTCTTGAAGTCATTTGAAGTGACATTTTCATTTGCAAACATATCCACCTCGACTTTGTTAAGGAGTTATTAACACTAAACCTACCGAGCTTTACAAGTGCCGGTAGATTTTGACTTATAAAAATAACAAGATTAAATTTATTTGAACTTTCTCAGTAATCGTGAAATAAAAAATCTGGAACCGGTCATTTAACTGGTGGTGGTAGGGTTATTGTTAATGAAAAACATAAACCAATCAGAGCCCAACCATGGCGCACTATGATGGAGTGAGTCCTCGGCTCAGCGCTGAACGCAGTGTTAGTGTCGCGCCGCAGTGGTGCAGTGAGCATGAAAAGGAGAAATTGACTTCATTAAAACTCACTTATTCAACCGCAAAAGCCCTTACTGCTTCGAAATGTGTTGGTGACCGGTACGGCCGATTTCGTTGGCCGATGTGCTCGCAGTGGCACGATGTCGGATTCTACTCTAGAATTTGTACGCGTCCGACGCGTCGGACGAAAAGCAAAATGATGTGACTTTTCTCCGACCATCGTCCGACTTCGGTTGTCCCATGGGTTGGAGGGTCCTACTGAGACTTGTTTCAAAGCACTTGAAGAGGTTCAGCTACCGTAGACCCCGACCGTTTCGTCCAATTTCGGTCCATTGCGGCACATGCCTCCCGGGGCATTCGAGACACTCGTGCGTGTGCGCCGAAATCGAACGTCGGACGAAGTCGGGTCCACTGTGATCGTAGCCTAAGGGGTGGACGGTCAAGTCAACGATCCGAACGTTCACTTTCACTTTCTGATCGATAAATTAATGTTTATCTCACACTGATGCCGTCAAATTTTTTCACACTCACCATCGTTGATCACATTTGCCGTACACGTACAGTGACTTCTATTAATATTCAGACGCTCTTAAAAAAACGATAACTTTTTTGATATTTGACCATACAATTTGAACATTTTTTATAGTAATTAATGATGTGAAAAGAAATTTTTTCAAACATTTCAATTGGTCGGAATTGTATAAGAAATACTAGAAGTTGCGTTTCACCACTTTTTTATGTGTCTATATTGTAAATTAAAAAAAAAAGTTTCGTAGATCTGTGTTAATTATATGCATTGTGAAAGTTTTATCGAAATCGGTTGATGCGAGAAAAAACGACAGGCATTGAAAGATGTAAGAATCCTTAGATTTATTGCAGTTCGAGGCCGAAAATGATGAAAAACTTCAATTATTATCATTGTTAAACGTTGACCGATTTTGATTAAATTTTCAGAATATGTTTAATTTATACAGATCTACGATAGGTGGTTCGAAACTCACCTTAATAAAAAGTAGGTACCGCTGAAATTGGAAATTAGGCGATAGTGTGACGAGTGGTAAAGGGGGAGAAGTTGGTAAAATGGATTTGAAACCCTGAGGGAACCAAATATCATTACATACATACACACAGATCTACGAAACGTGTCTTCTAAATTTTCAATATAAACTCACATAAAATAGTTTCAAAATACATCTTTCAGTATTTTTTCTGCAATTCCGACCAATTGCGACTTTTTCTAAAAATTCTTTTCACGTTAGGTAACGAAACAATTGTTCTAACTTCCCAAGAAAATCCAAATCGTATGATCCAATATTTAAAAAGTTATCGCCTTTTTAAGAGTGTCTGGATAGTAATGGGAATCGCTGTAACTGTGCGCTAATAACAAATCACAACAACCAAGTAATGTGCATTTTAAAACAGTAGATAGATTAGAATAATTTAGAAACACCAATCTGCTATTATTAGCATGTTAAGTATGACAGTAAGAATTACATACAGTGACTCCCAAAAATATTCGGACACTAGGTATAACTAACTTTATGATTTGATAATTCGATTGTTGATAAAGCAATCGCCCTGGGAATTGTTTGTAGCAATAAAACATTTATTAATGTTGATAAACATATATGCTTTATTTGAAAAATATACATACGTTTCATAACAAAAATTATTAAACGAAATAATGAACCATTTGTGGCTCACAAAAATATTCGGACACGTATTATATTTCTCTGTCGATTTGTCTTATGTACGAGGGAGAAAAGCAAAATTATTCGGAAAGTGAAAAAAAATCCGCGCTTAAGTGCTCCAAAACTAGTTAGTGCGCTATTAGAAGAAAGCTCGAAAAATGTGTCAGCCGAAACAGTTCGGAGAACGCTGAGGCAAGCTGGTTACAATGGAAGAGTAGCTAGAAAGAAACCATTTATCAACGAAAAGAATAGGAATATTCTTCATATTTGTCATATTTGCTGATGAAAGCAAATTCAATCTGTACAATTCCGACGGAAGAACTATGGTGTGGCGGAAAGCGAATAAAGAGTTTAATTTTGAAAATACAAGAGGTACAGGGAAACACGGCGAAGGCAGCGTAAAGGTCTAGGGTTGCATTTCGTCATATGGAGTCGGTAACCTAGTGTTTATTGACGGTATCATGGACAAAAATCATTATTTAAATATACTCAAAAATAATTTAGTTCAAAGTGTTGAAAAAATGGGGCTTAATAATTTTAAGTTTTACCAAGCAACGACCCCAAGCACAAGTCACGTATTGTGCAAGAATTTTTATTATACCGCTGCCCCAAAATTCTTCGTCATCCGCCCCAATCACCGGATCTTAATCCTATCGAGAATTTACGGGATGAATTTGATAGGAAAATTCGAAAAACGCCAATTACATCGATGGCCGAATTAAAACAAAGACTTGCAACTGAGTGGTCGAACATAACTGTTGAATATTTAAAGAAAATTACAAATAATATCCCAAACAGATTAAGACATGTTCTTAAATAAAATGGTTATTCCACGAAGTACTAATAAATTTTATAATGCTAAATTACATTATCCAAATAGAAAAATTAATATTGTCCGAATATTTTTGTGAGCACCAATGGTACATTATTTCGTTTAATAATTTTTATTATGAGCCGTATGTATATTTTTCAAATAAAGTATATATGTTTATCAACATTAATAAATGTTGTATTGCTAGAAACAATTCTCAGAGCGATTGCTTTATCAACAATCGAATTATAAAATCATAAAGTTAGTTATACTTAGTGTCCGAATATTTTTGGGAGTCACCATATCTGTCTGGTATCTGTCCCTTGCAACAGTAGCAGTCAACTTTTATCTTGCGTGGCAACTTGTGTCGTGAATTTTATATTTACCACAAAAAAATTTTTTGTTCCTTTTTTCGTGTCAGAACTCAACATATTTATTCATCATTGTTGCAAATGACATTAGAGAATTCATTAAACTGAAAAACGCTATTACAGATCACGGTAATTTTGAAGTAATGAACCAATGCGTAACCACTTTTTTCGGATAGAATCACACAATTAACATTATAATTACAAACACACTCATAAACACCACAGAGCATTATGTAACAAACAATTTCTGTTCTCGTAAGACCTTGAAGATTTTTTTATTATATATATATTATTATGTTATATACATACATACGTACATATCTATTATTATGTTATATCTATTATTATTATTATTATTATTATTATATCGATTATATCTATTATTATGTATCCTATTACTTATGTATTCTACTAGAAAACTCAAAACCGAAAGAACTTTCCGTGGTACTGTTTTGGATTTTGTTTAAATTTGAATGAGACGAATTCGATACTTTGAATATTGTTAGTTTGACAGACGTGTAAAATACGGGTTTGTATCAACTCACCGCCAATCATTTCACCGACAATGTTTTAATCGACAACATTTGACCGACATTGATTTCGCTGACAGGGTTAATTCACAGACAATGTTTACATCGACGCTTGTTTCAGCGACATTGACTTCGTTTACAATAATAATAATAATAAACGAATAATAATTGAGGCATGTCAATGTCGGTGAATCAAGCGTCGATGTAAACATTGTCGGTGAATTACTCTTATAAGCGAAATCAATCTCGGTCAAATGTCGTCGATTAAAATATTGTCAGTGAAATGATTGGTGGTGAATTGATACCAACCCGTAAAATACAGTGTCAACCTTTCTTCATTAAATTATAACGAGGGAACTAATGAAGCGATGAAAGTGAGGTTTTAGATTCTTATAGTGAAAATATAAGAGTATTCAATAAAAATGATTTCAGTTGGAAAATAATGATTTTTCACTATTTATTTCTTTAAATGAATTGTTTTAAATGAATGTAATGTTTTCTCTGTAGTAGAAACTTGAAAAATTTGGGATATATGACGCATGTGTATATTAACTGCATTTAATTTTATGTTATACAAAAAGTATGTATATCAATTGCGATTCTTATCGAATTTTAAGGAATGAGACTAACATTACTCAATGTATTAATCAACATTAATCAAGGTATGTTAAATTGAAATATTTTTATTATCTTCAATGTTGCAAATATTGTAGCGATCACAAATGTTGTGAATAACCTGTCTTCTCCCTCGACCGGTGAAAAATCGAATTTCCTCCAATTCATCGTAAACATTCATGAATTGTATTTTTAAAACTGAAGATTGACAGTTTAAAACATCAAAAAGAGTAAGCAGAAAGTAAAATTGAATCTGATGTTACGAATTATTGAATAAAAACCCACCGTATTTATTTGTACACAAATATTAACGTGCGTTATCACGAGTTTTCTTTGAAATCAATATTTTATCGGTTCACAATCTTTTATCATTGCTTCAGTCCACAATTTGAATTCAGCATAATTAGATGGTGAAATCGGTATAGTTTGCCGACCGATAGTGTGTACAGGGGTGCTTCAAAAGTACATGTTACCACTATAGCGTGATACTGTATCTTTGTTTCGGTTTAGACCTATTAAAAAAATTTGCTGGACCTTGCCGGCCTTCACCTTGACCTTGCATTTCAATTGATACGAGACAATTTATTTTCTATTGCAAATGACCTTGAACGACCTTGAATGACCGTCATGACATAGGTTATTGTATTCGTCTTAAAACACACTATCAGAGTGCAAATAAAAAACCATACCTTTCTATTTAAAAAACAGAGTTGACCTTCATATTTCCTTGACGCTTCCACCTATAAAATAATTAGTAACGTCAGATTATGAGCTCCTCGATACTAACGAAGTTTGACCTGATGTATTTTCTTCTATCTTGAAAAGCAAGCAAGTTATTCAGGTGACCTGCTTTAAGTACTGTACCCTGTATATTTTTCATAGGAAAAATAATGTTACATGAGATTTCTGAACAAATTTTCCAAACGTTTCGTATTAGGTGCCTCTGTTTTAAATTGCAATGATTGACTTCTTTTTCATTGTGACCAGACTTATCAATATATGAAAATATAATAATTTCTATGTATCTTGATGCTGAATTGATTGAAAAAAGCATGCCTCTATTTTTGGAACTCTTAAAATCAGGTATCCCGTGTTAGGCGTAGTTAACCTGCGTAAATAATAAATAATAAAAAAATTAACAATGATTCAAGAACGTAACTGCTTAATTTGTACAGGAAACATGGAAACGTTCTATTACATTTAAAAAAAATAATGGTGAGGTGATCTCTGTTACGTGAAAATACTATTACAGTTTTATTCCACTACATAACGATACAGTGTTTTATCGACAATTGTCCAAAGCACGGGTCCGGCCAGGGACAATTATCCGCCAGGGATACCATACTTTGACTTCTGCCGAACATACAAGCCCGAAGGCCTCGATCGCCGAAAAATGCAAACATAACTAATCCAATATCAGAACTTCTTCATTTTTCATTATTTTTTATGGAACTTTGACCAACCAAGTTGTGTCACTGGATTAGTAGTGTTCTCTCGGTCTCACACCGATATACCCGACCCGTATTGTGTTACACTTTTCGGCAAACGCAGTCTCCCGATTTTTAGGGCCCCTCACGGGGTATACCCCGCTGAGGAGGATAGTTTTGGGACAATTATAGGCCAGACACTTGGGAAATTTATCGATAAAACACTGTAACTCGGTAACGGCTTTCGGTACCGATTTCGTCGTATTCCGGATGAAGTTACCTATTCAGCTTGAGTCTTAAGTGGGCCGAGAATTTATGAGTCCCATAGAGCAGTTCGTTAGACCTAAAACTGTCGGCCAACCAATATGATTCGTGGAAAGGGATAGAGAATGATATAGGACCCCTTCGTTCTGGCAGTAAGCGGTATCGACTGAACAATTTCAAAAGAAGAAGAGGGGATAGCGATTTTCTTTTCGCGAAATAAACGTTGTTTTATATCGAAAGAAAATTATACACAGTTATTTTAACACGTTTGCTATCAATGTTCACTTTAGCATTCCTACTACAGTTCCTACAACAATCAAATGGAACGTTTTCTCTCACATAAAATGTGAACGAAAACTTTAGTACAGAATATCCTTACAATATAATATGTTACATGTTTTAAGTTTAGTCAATGACACACTTAAAATTATTTCGAGTTTCTTTATCTAAAGCATAAAACAGTAGTCGTTACATTATGCATTACTGCTGGTAGCGAACATGTCAACTGCAAATGTATTTTTATGTTTTACTTATTTACATTTACAATAAATTATCGAACGAGACATGATAACACAATCGTAGAATGTATGAAATGTTGATTATCTCTTTCCTACTTAACAATATCTACTTCAGAATCACACGTAACAAAAATAGCTTTTAACAAATGTATTTTTAAGGCGGGAGAACACACTTATAGAATGTTATAATTCGTATTATGTATACAACAAGTTTATTTGCTTTTATTAAAATTATTTATTTGCAATTTACAATTACTTGTAACAGTGTCAGTTACATATCGATATATCGCTAGCATCGATCTCCACGTTGGAACGCACAGTGTTCCAAAACGCCGAAAAGCTGGTCTGAGTACCATTTTTCGAAGTAAAAAATTCTAAGGAAGGAGTATTTTTAGAAAACTTCCTTTTATTATTGAAAACGCAAACAAGAAAATATATAATAACCAAGAGAACAAATCGAAGAAATGAACGAAGAAATGAACAAGAGCAGCAGAGCAGAAATTAATTAAATTAATTATTATATAAACTCATAATTCATCCGTAACTTCGAAATGAGAGTAACTAGTCCTCTCGGTGACGAACTGCACAGCTGATCTGTAGTATACGACAGTGCCGAACGGTAAGGGACGTACGGCCAGGTCAACGAACTGCACAGCTGTTCCGGACCTCCACTTTCATTATTCAAATGATAAATAAATCGTACGTGTCCTTCACACAGATGCCATGCAATTTTTCCACACTCGCGATCACTGTTCACATTTGTCAACAAATAGCTATGCACTAATAATAATTCTATTATCACTTGTACTGCAGCACGAATCACAGTAAACAGGTAATGCGATCAGTTGACTGCGGATTCCTCCTTTGGGTCGCCAGCGAGGTGAAAATGTTTATCAAATTGATGAACAGGATTAATAAATTGGTCGTTTCACGACATTGAACCTGCCTACTCGTTAAAATCCACAAGGGCATTCCTAATATCCGCCCTATGGAATTATCGGGCAGAAGGGATCAATCTCCTTTCACTTTTTAACTGGTCTCACATAAGTAATTTTCTTGAGATCGCATGAAGTGGTATCCAATGTGTCCATAAATGTTCAATGGAATCCTCACAAGTGTTCACAAAACTTCACCACATGTATTCAGAATGCGTACCGGAATCGCGCACAACTAATTCGCGTTTGATGCACGTTAATTTGACTTTTACACACGAATAATTAATGTCAAGTCTTTGAGTGTACACTCAATGTATGTGGGTACACTCAAAGACTTGACATTAATTATTCGTGAGACCAGTTAAAAAGTGAAAGGAGATTGATCCCTTCTGCCCGATAATTCCATAGGGCGGATATTAGGAATGCCCTTGTAGATTTTAACGAGTAGGCAGGTTCAATGTCATGAAACGACCAATTTATTAATCCTGTTCATCAATTTGATAAACATTTTCACCTCGCTGGTGATCCAAAGGAGGAATCCGCAGTCAACTGATCGCATTACCGGTTTATTGTGATTCGTGCTGCAATAAAAGTGATATTGGCATTATTATTAGTGCATAGCTATTTGTTGACAAATGTGAACAGTGATCGCGAGTGTGGAAAAATTGCATGGCCTCTGTGTGAATGAAACATACGATTTATTTATCATTTGAACAATGAAAGTGGAGGTCCGGAACAGCTGTGCAGTTCGTCACCGAGTGGCAAAATGACCCACACTTCCATGCAGCTAAAGGATTAACGGCTATACAAGTGAGTTTTTACAATACGTAATTCTAAATTGCCTACTCTTTCACTTGTTCACTTCTTCTTCGCGGTGAACCGCTAACGCCCCAGCGAGGGAATCCTCCTGACGCGCCGTACCATCTTTGCCAACACGCGTCTAGGTCGCGCTCTGATTGGTCAGTGTTTTTTGTTAATAACTCCTAAACGAAGCTCCGGCGGATGTTTTTCCAAAGGAAAATGTTGCTTTAATTCACCCCAGGAACCCCCCATTTCCCGATGCTACAGTAGTTTTGGAACACCCTGTAGAACACACTATTCTGAGAAAAAGAGAAATAGTAAACATAGGTCAAAAGCTCAACCGTTTCTGAGATATAAAGATTTTTGTTTGCTCGCATTATGATTAACTTACTTGCTTGCATCGCGTGCGATGCTTACTTCAGTGTTTACAAACCGCGTTATGAATGTGCTTATTCAAGTGCCAACGGTAGACTTCATCCGGAATCTGTCAGTTGTGTATCGACAATTTTGGATCTTATTAGTAAATATCAGAAGGCCAGTAGTAAATGAATCATGATGTTAGCAAACAAAAATGGTTATATCTCAGAAACGGTTGACCTTTTGACCTATGTTTGCTAAGGCTTTTTTATTCAGCACACTGTGTTCTATACAACATATAAATATTGAATAGTTTTTTTTAACACCCTGTATGTATACATTCTAAGAACCGGTGCTGATTGTTTCATTCATTGTTCCACGCATCGTCTGCGTCGGTATATATTACTTCCGCTTGAATCTCGCAGGTTATGGGTAAATATGCGTATAAATAATAAATCCAACAGAACATACGGATCTTATTATCAGATATAGCTCTGCAACAATCTTTAACTTTCTCTCTCTCTCCTCACAAACTAACTAGTCAAGAACAATCGTGGTAGTAACGGGTCCCTTTCAGCTAGCGAGAAATCATAATAATTTAATTATTTATGTTAAAATAAATTGAATTATTTACACTATTTTTCCGATTGCTTATATGCCGTTTAAAGATATACCGTAACAGAATCTGAAACTGATCTGTCATCATCAGATACTGAAGAATGGGATAATGTAATACCACTAATAACATTACTATTTAGTAGTAATTTTATCAATTTTTTGTTACTTTTCTTCGGACGACAAAATGTGGCTATTGCAATTTGAAGGAATCCCTGATCCATTTAGGATTGGTATCGAACGAGCTGTTATATCAAATTAGGTGAAAACCTTAGGCTGCACTGTACCTTGCGTAACCAGAAAATTTTGCGTTTTTCTTATGTGACCCTATAGATTTTAGTGAGAAAACGCCAAAAAAGTTTCAACCTTAGGAAATCAGTGGTGCAAAAGTTATGTGTAGACTGCGGATCTTCATGCAAAATAAAAATTGTTTACGTCGATTGCAAGGAATAGAAACTAAATTGAATGTTATTTTTCCCATTAATAATATTAATAGATGAGAAATCACACACAGGAAAGTCGCGATCTAAGTCCTTCAGAGCTACGTGATCACTGTCCCTTTGCCTACCTTGCCTTTACATGCGCTATCCATTTCTAGGTTCCGCCTTGTCCTTTGTACTTTCGGCGCGGTCGAAAAAATAGTTTCCGTAGGCGATCGCTGCTGGTATGTGATGATGGGACTTAGATTGTGACTTTACTGTACATATTAACATTGTTACGAGCCAGGGCCACGAGCAGCACGAGTGGCCAGCGAAGGGTTATCACCTTGAGAATATGGTCTCAATTTGTTAGTTAAGATGTGCGGACGAACTCAATGTGAGATTGGGGAGCCGCTAGGATTATAGACGGCGAGGATGAACCTGATACGATTGTCAGGGAGCCGCTAGGACAGTATGGCTTTCGTGGACGAATTCAATGTAAAATTGAGGAGCCGCTGGGAGGTTGGATAAATCTTTGTGTGGATGATTAGAATGTCGCAAACGAACCTGATACGATTGTCAGGGAGTCGCTAGGAAAGTTAGTGGGCCTCGTGACTAATATAATTTAATTGATACAATCCGAGCGGTAAGATTGTATCGTGCGGGGACGTTCAACTCCTTAATTAGGATATTGGCCGATTAATTAGGATATTGGGTTTAATGAGTTCTATAGAATTATCAGTAAAACACGAGTATATTGTAGTAATAAAGACTTCGTTACATTTGTGTAAATGTCGCGATAGAATGGAATAAGATTGATATGAAAATGGTGTTACCTAAGTAGAGTGCTCGGTTTTGACGAACTGGCAATGCGGGGGTCTCGGAACGACATTTGTAATGCTTAATAGATTTTACACCGACTCGTGGAATCTATCAGCATTGCGGGTATCTTATGTATCATTGCGAGATTTATGAAGTTAGTTCGTGCTTTTACGATTCTAGCCCACTGTTTGACATTAAGTGCATGTCATGGTGATAAATTTTGATATAGACAGTCATAGCTAGACTATCAATACCCATAAATTCTGCTTATCTTTATAATGTTTCTTGTTTCAACCATTACTCATTTTGGTCATAGATGCATGAAATCTGCAATTTGGTAATGCGCATAGTTGTCGCATAACTGTAACCGAAGCAGGTTTGGGTACTGTTAAAGCAAGGACCGTAGGAATGACTTTATGGTAGACTCGACCATATGTAAGTTTTTCAGTGATTTATTTCTTAGCATTGAACCACTGCCATTCCTATAATAGACCGGTCTGCAGCCACCATGTGCCATGCATATACAGGGTGTCCCAAAACTATCGTTCTTCCAGGAAATGGGGGGTTCCTGGGGTGATTTGAAGCAACATTTTCCTTTGCAAAAATGTCCGCCGGGGCTTCGTTTAGGAGTTATTAACGAAAAATACTGGCCAATCAGAGCGCGACCTAGACGCGTGTTGGCAAAGATGGTACGGCGCGTCAGGAGGATCCCCTCGCTGGAGCGTTAGCGGATCACCGCGAAGAAGAAATGAACAAGCGAAAG